>JAXCMG010000075.1:884483-919887 GCA_034642415.1 Podarcis siculus | reverse complement strand
AGATGCATTTTAAATAAAAGCAGTCATTCTGCTCATGTAAAAACACCAGGCAGGCCCCACAAATAATCCAGAGATGCATTTTAAATAAAAGCACACATTCCACTCATGTAAAAACACGCTGATTCCCGGACCATCCACAGGCCAGATTGAGAAGGTGATTGGGCTGCATCTGGCCCCTGGGCCTTTGGTTGCCTACCCCTGCTCTAACATCTATGACTTCTTCTTCACCTTTGAGACAAGCTCAGAGGTGAGGCTTTTTAAGGAAAGGCCAGCTCCTTAGGAATTCTTAGAAACCTTTGTATCTCGCAACCGCCACCATTGTGTGTTTTGTATGTATGTTCTGTGCTCTGAAAGCTTGTCATTCTGTAGATACGGTTTGATATTGTGAACTAAATGAGTTTTTATACAAGACCTGTCTCTCTAGCAATTTGATTCATATACAATGTCCACAGAAGTCCCATAGGAAATAGCAGTATAGGCTCTTTATGGGCAATCTCACACAGTCTGGTTAACTGAAGCAATTCAGGGTTTGCTTAGTTACCGGGGTGTGAGAACTTATTTATAAGAAGCAAACTGTGGCAGGTCTAATAGTCCCTCTTGTTTCTGAGCAGCCTCATTTTGGCTACAATGTTCTCCACACTCATCAGCTGAGTTTGCTATTAGAAGGAACAATAGTTTCACAGCATGTATGAAAAACCATAGAGGTCTCCCTCAGTCCCACATGGGGAAAATATACAAATAAAATCAGAAGGTGGCACAATTTGCAGAACGGCTAATATAACCCCCTTTGATGATATTGGTCTCAATAATATTCCCTGCATTATTATGTATAACCTATTAGGGACGCGGGTGGCTCTGTGGTCTAAACCACTGAGCCTCTTGGGCTTGTTGATAGGAAGGTCGGCAGTTTGAATCCCCATGACGGGTGAGCTCCCATTGCTCTGCCCCAGCTCCTGCCAATGTAGCAGTTCAAAAGCACGCCAGTGCAAGCAGATAAATAGGTACCGCTGCGGCAGGAAGGTAAAAGGTGTTTCCGTGCGCTCTGGCACTCGTCACGGCCCTCTGTGCACCAGTAGCAGTTTTGTCATGCTGGCCACATTACCTGGAAACTGTCTGTGGACAAATGCCAGCTCCCTTGGATTGAAAGTGAGATGAGCACCACAACTCCATAGAAGAAGGAGAAGAGTTTGGTTTTGATATCCCACTTTATCACTACCCAAAGGAGTCTCAAAGCGGCTAACATTCTCCTTTCCCTTCCTCCCCCACAACAAACACTCTGTGAGGTGAGTGGGGCTGAGAGACTTCAAAGAAGTGTGACTAGCTCAAGGTCACCCAGCTCGACTTAACCGTCCAGGGGTCCTTTACCTTACTTTTTTTTACCTTTAACCTATTCTTTCAAATTTTAATTTAACGTTAGCATTGGCCTCCTCTTCTTTGTTTGGTATTTGCATTGATTTGGGGGCATTTGTTAATATTCTCTCGCTTTTGCATTGTCTTCCCTTGCAGACAGCATGGTCATGGGCGGTTATGAAAAGGCGCCACAGATATTTGCGATAGCATCGTGCTGACCACATTGCAGATGTCCTTTTTGGAAATAAGAGGTAATATTGGACAGCATATAAGGAAATGGGAGCCACCAGTGGTTTCATACACATTCAATTTCATCTGCTACTAAGGACGTTTTCTTTGATCTGAAACAAAGGGCAAAATTTTGAGAAAAGCTGCATTTCCATTCTAAATACTATTTAAATGTCATGAACACATCAGCATCATCATCATCATTTATTATTTATACCCTGCCCATCTGGCTGGGCTTCCCCAGCCACTCTGGGCGGCTTCCAACAAAAGATTAAAATACAGTAATGCATCAAACATTAAAAGCTTCCCTAAACAGGGCTGCCTTCAGATGTCTTCTAAAAGTCTGGGAGTTGTTGTTCTCTTTGTCATCTGGTGGGACGGCGTTCCACAGGGCGGGCGCCACTACCGAGAAGGCCCTCTGCCTGGTTCCCTGTAACTTCGCTTCTTGCAGGGAGGGAACTGCCAGAAGGCCCTCAGAGATGTTCCTTCAGATATACTGGACCAAGACCATTTAGGGCTTTAAAGGTCAGCACCAACACTTTGAATTGTGTTCGGAAATGTACTGAGAGCCAATGTAGGTCTTTCAAAACTGGTGTTATGTGGTCATACGTCATTATGATTTGCTGTCCAAAACTGCAATTGGCTAGAGTAACGAGCCTTTCTCTGCCTCCAAGTGAAACAGCTACTATCGTTTTGAAAGTAACAGGCAAATGATATACATAACAGCAATGTAAAGGAATGTACCTATAAAGCATTGAAGAGCCAGGGGAGATATGATATTGTACAGAAAGGTGAAGCCTAGTTAGCTGAAATGGGTGTGATTACCTTTGCACACCATAACTAGGCTCAATTCCAAAACAGCACCAGAACAAAAGCACCACTTTGGCTATTGGGTGTCAGGAGCATGGAGATGATGGACAGATGGCAGGTAAGATGAGTAAAGGAAGTTAGGGAAAGCCTTAGAGCCAGTTGGCTGCCAAAATCCATAGTTAAAGGTAATTCAAAAGCCACTGTCAAGATTCACATGCCACTGCCCCATTGCAAAAAATAAAAATAAGAATAAAAACAGGAGGGTTGGGTGGAGTACATTTTTTAAAAAAAAATGTTTTGTATTGTGACTTGCCGTTATTTTTATTGATTAAAGTTTAGTTATTCTTTTTTTCTCATTCATTTTTTATTTATCTATTTATTTTATTGGGTTTTATAAACAAGAATAATGTTATACAAACAAGTATACCAAGTTTTCTCATGTCGTTTGTATATCACAAAAATAGCGTAATAAAGTTTACTTATTCTTTATTGTAATTTATAATTGTAAACTGTTATTTGCTGATATTTAATTTTACTCTTAACTATTATATTTAACAGATTCTAATGGAATGTTGCTTTATTTGATGTGTTGTTTATTTTAAAGTTATTGTGTGGCTATTCCCTCCCCCCCACAGGTGGAATAAATGAAGACAACGGACACAGAGTTTTAGGTTAATGGCCGAAAATGGCCACAACTTTATTGATTACAAGAAAGAAGGGTATTGGCTTTAGGCATTGGCCCTAACCGACTATCCGGTCTAACCGGGAAGGGTTAAACACCAACAGGGGGAGCCACCCGAGATGCATATCCCTAGGCGCTCCCCGAGGGGTTACCGCTCGGGGGCGCGCTTTAGGCCCTAGCCTCCGTAGGTTTCGGACGAGGCGTCGCCCCTCGGAGTCCTTTAACGAACTACCCTTCAAGCATTGGGGGAGGTGATGGCGTTCCTCCCCCCCAACCACATCTGCATGACAATACCCCGGCCAATGCCTACCGCCAAAACCGAGGGAGTTGTGACGATTTGCTACGAGGTAGGCGAAAAAACCAAGTGGCTCCGAAAACCAGCCAATTAGCCAAATGGAAAAACTCCTACCAGGCCCCTTGCGGCGACCAGCCGAAGCCCATAGCAAGGTCAGTGGCAAAACCTAAAGGGCGGGTGGGTGGGAAACCGCGTCGTCTCCAGGGAAGAAAGGGGGTGAGCCAAGGGCTGCCCTGACCTTAAGTGGCCCTACGAAGGCCCGCCCCTGCCGCCAGCCGATTGGCTGGCGCCACAGGGTATGCTAATTGGGGGAATCCCTGTCTCCCGCGAGGCTGACGCCAGCCTCGCGAGAGCGAGTGTGGGCGGGTCGTGATCCCACAACCCCCCCTCCTCCTGACGATCGGAAGGGGCATTGTGACTTTTTTGTATTGGATCAGATTGTTGTTATTAATATCTGACATTTTAATATATTTTTATATGTGTTGGAAGCTGCCCAGAGTGGTTGGGGCAACCCAGCCTGATGGGTGGGGTATAAATAATAAAATTATCATTTATTGTTATTAAGGGAATGCCGGTTTACACTTCCCCCACAGCACCAGTGGTGCACCACTATTTGGGTTCACCAGGAGAGGAAGTAACCATGTGATCCACATATTAAGAGTTTCCATGTTAACCATTTGATGTGGGCTCACCAGCAGGAAGCATCAAATTCATGACACATTGGTAATTTATGAATTGGCCTTCATTTTTTTCTGTTTGATTGCTTAGAACCTTTCCAGTCACCGGTCTTGCTAAAGAAAGAGCCTCCGCTTATCATAAAACCAAATAAAGCCATATATTTTTTCCAGATAATATTTATTATTTTCAGTAGGTAAACATAATAAAAAAGAAGAGATTAACAATAATAAAGACAAACAAAAAATAGAAGAAACAGGGAGAAAAGTAAAAAGATACATACAACATATTGCCACTTAGTTAATTAAAATTAAGTACCATCCATCTTCATAAACATAGTATTTGACTTCCTCGAATCTCTTCCATCTGAATTTCTTAGTAATTCTATGTAGCAGTTTCCAATATCAGTGTTTCAAAAGACCAGATCACAGTCCTAATCATATTACATAACTTTCCTTATCATACATTTTCTTATTTGTAAATTTAATTCCATTTTAATCCTAGGCCTAATTCAAGTGATTACATATCTTTAATATTATAATATTTATTCAAATAGTCTTTAAATTTCTTCCAATCTTCTTGGTGTTCTTCTTCTTTCTGGTCACGGATTCTCCCGGTGAGGTCAGCCAGCTCCATAAACTCCATCATCTTCATCTGCCATTCTTCTACCATTGGTAATTCTTGTGTTTTCCATTTTTTGGCTAATAAAATCCATGCAGCAGCTGTGGCATATAAAAATACTTTTACATCTTTTTGGGGCAGTTCAGAACCTGTTATTCCAAGGAGAAAGGCTTCTGGTTTCTTCATAAATGTATATTTCATCATTTTTTTTTAATTCATTATAATTTTTTCCCCCAGAAGTCTTTTACCTTGGAGCAAGTCCACCACATATGATAGAAAGTACCTTCCTTTTCTTTACATTTCCAGCATAGATTATCACAATTGTGGTAGATCTTCGCCAGTTTAACAGGGGTTAAGTACCATCTATACATCATTTGCATAATATTTTCCTTTAACATTGTACATGCAGTAAACTTAACCCCTTTCTTCCAAAGTCTCTCCCAGTCCTCCACCATCCAAATAAAGCCATATAGGACAGTTACGCAAGGCCTGCCAGAATAGTTCACAAAAGAGGTCATTTGGAGACATCCTTTTTAAATTCTGTGTAATTGGATAGCCACTTGCTGACGTGTTACAAATCTTTGCTAAATACAGCAAAGAGTAGGAAGGTTGTGTGAATGTGTTATTGTTAAAGGTGCTTCATTTGAGCATTGGTCTGATTCCAATTCATTGGTTCAGAAAGTCTCTGTCCCTCATGCAAACTTCATTAGTCTTTTTTAGATTTTCACCATTTAAAAGGGGGGGGGATGAAATCTCAAACGTGGGTGTGTTACACTTTGTCACTTCACAGCAAGGAGTATATAATTAAACAGGGGATATTCAAAGGCATTGCATGTCATCAGACTTCAAAGAGAGAGAAACATATTTTGCATCATTAGACTCACAGTTGTTTGTCATTTCAAATGCCAGCGAGATAGGAGTGCAGTTTGCATCAGATTATAAACATTTCCCTCATACGTCTAAAGTGCATTATGAAAAACCCAAATGATGTGTATCTCTTTGATTGTTCAGCTTAATACCTGTGAAATCAGAAATAATTTGGGACTAATTGTAGAATTGAAGATTTCTGTTTGTCTTCTGGCACAGGAAACACCAGCAGTAAAACTCAATGGTTTTAGAGCAGCCAGTGCATACAGAAGGACAATTTATATAACAGCAAAATTAGTGTGTGAATACTGCCTTATTGTGATGGGATTGTTTGAGGAATCAATGAAAAGGCCCTCGACAATGGATACCAGAGGGGCAGAGCAGAGAGTCTTTCCAAAATATCTCAAAACCTAGGCAGATTTCTACAGAAGAAGGCAATTGTAGCTTTCCGTGGTGTGGAAGAGCCTGAGGCCATCAGTGTGTTGCTCATCATCAATCTCCTTCACTGTATAAGTCATTGTGTCATGCTGCGATGTAAATTAATGACTGTATTATCCATGCAAGGCATTTGGAAGCTTCTATGCCTGAAAAGTAAGTCCCACGGAAACCTATGAATGAAACTCATTGAGTGAAACCTCTTAAGTCTCTTATCTGATTCACTGGAATCACTGCCATGTTGGACTCTCAGAATCTAGTTTCACTTTATTTATTCATTTATTGGATTTCTGAGTCACCGCATAGCTGGAGATCTAAAGCATAAGATCAAACAAATTAGATGGAACAATTACAGCTATCTTCTTTAATCCACCAGCAAGTTTGGCTGAGCTCTCCTCCGAACATCCAAGAATACTCAATCATGAATATGGATGGGGTCTAAGGACTTGGGTCAGGGAGACGGTCATTTTTCAAATGAGCTTCCAAGGATGTGGCTGGCTTGACCTTGTGGGGACAAACAGCATTCCAGATGCCGTTTCATATATAAACAAGATATGCATTGGCTGTTAGCATGGTGCCCTCTGCTAAAGAAACCTTAAATATGGTTTGGAGGACAAGTTCAACTCAAGAATGTGATCAGCATAGTAAACAGAATCCGTGCTGGAGGTCTATGAAGTGTCAGGCTTTCAATGTTGCTTCATGGTGTGCAGACAAATAGGCTGGGTCTTGTGCTCAGTTGTGCTGCCATAAAACTGAAGTGAATCATCTGTCTTCATGATAGCAATTAACGCTGTCTGTTCATGAAGACATGATCTGATGACTGCAGCCATTCTGGGGGGGGGGCGCAGGGGGAATGCCAGTGTTGGTGTCATGAAAAGCTTGATTTCATTTGGTTTTCCTCATGCGACTGGCACCTCAGTCCTATGCATAGAAGGAAGCAAAGGTCAAAAAGCCTCCATTCAAATAAATGTGCATAGAATCACAACCCAGAGGCCCAGGGTAACCAGCCAGTGAAATGTCTAAACTGCATTTGCTCTTAGTAAGAGTGAAGTGTGGTTTGTTTCCCCTTCAAATAACCACCTTTTGAGAAATAAAATTCACCCATCTTCCAGAATTTGAAACAGGATGCAAAGCTGGCATCATCGTGAACAGAATTGACTATTAGATGAAGAACGCAAGGAAGGAGATCATATTCACGCACAATCTACATGGGAAGCAATTCAAGCAAAGTGGTTCTTGTGTGCTTAGGATCAATTTAACCTTGTTAACAGAAAACCCCTTTGGTTGCTGGAGTGGTGACATCGACCAGAGCTAGAGATAAGCAAAAGGCCCATGTCTTAAACAACTCCTTTGGCTCCCCTTGGAATCATGTTGATGTTTCAGTTGATGGTTGGGAGGCAATTTCAAAATGCACCTCAAAGTTGAATTTAGATAACGCCCGTTGGCCTTCTTGGGGTGTATGGACTCACCCCACTGTTGAGAACTCACACCCAGATGTTTGACTGCAGGAGAAACCCCTACAATGTAATCCGAATTTCCATTTGGATGAAATGTTGGTAGCAGCTCTAGCCAATGCTGTTTGGAAAATTAAGATTACCATAGTACCTCTGGTTATGAACTTAACTTGTTCCGGAGGTCTGTTCTTAACCTGAAATCGTTCTTAACCTGAGATACCACTTTAGCTAATGGGGCCTCCTGCTGCCGCCACGCCGCTGGCACACAATTTCCATTCTCATCCTGAGCTAAAGTTCTTAACCTGAGGTACTACTTCCGGGTTAGCAGAGTCTGTAACCCGAAGTGTTTGTACCCTGAGGTGTTTGTAACCTGAGGTATACCTGTATCAAAAAGAGGAGGCCACCCAGAGGATGCGCAACAAAAACAACTTTAACATGGTGGGAGAAGTGATGCAATGGTCTGCTGTGTGCAACAGAGAATAGATGTTAAAGAGCACAGTGCCTGACAGCTGTCTCAGCCAGTTCATGGTATGGCAAGCCAGGAGAGCCAACACAACAGAAAATGCATCAAGAGTTTCCCATTGGCCGGTATTCCATGCAATGTCTGATTTCTGCAGCAGCTGTGCTACTCTGGCAACACCTAACACGGGCCTTGGTCTTGCTTCAGAATTCTTACAGCAGAACCAGCATGCCTTGGGTTAGCTAATCAACAGCTGACTGATTCCCTCTCACCAGTGAGAACTGTTGTTCTGTGAGGGGAACTAGGGTTCACTAACTAAGAATTGGAATTTAGGAAGCTGCCATATACCAGGTCGGGTTATTTGACCAACCATCCCAGGATATTCACTTTGACTGAAATCATCTCTCCAAGGTCTCCAGGCTGAGGTTGTATTAAAAAAAAAATATTTTAAAAATCAGCTGCTGCTGAGATTGCCATGGACTGAATCCTATAATTTCTACATGCAAAACATGTGCTCTTTGAATGAGCTCCGATCCCTCTCCTTCACCAGACCAAGATTTCCAGGCTGCTTTGAGGGACGTGGGTGGCGCTGTGGGTTAAACCACAGAGCCTAGGACTTGCCGATCAGAAGGTCAGCAGTTCAAATCCCCGCGATGGGGTGAGCTCCCATTGCTTGGTCCCTGCTCCTGCCAACCTAGCAGTTTGAAAGCACATCAAAGTGCAAGTAGATAAATAGGTACCACTCCGGTGGGAAGGTAAACGGCGTTTCCGTGCACTGCTCTGGTTCGCCAGAAGCATCTTAGTCATGCTGGCCACATGACCCGGAAGCTGTACACCAGCTCCCTCGGCCAATAAAGCGAGATGAGCGCCACAACCCTAGAGTCGGTCACGACTGGACCTAATGGTCAGGGGTCCCTTTACCTTTACCTTGAGGGAAACAGTAGATGGAATTCCATGTAGCTGTTCCATCATGGCAATTCTACTTGCTGGACAAAAGTTATCTCTCCTCTCCTCCCTGCGCTCTTATAGGTGCACTCTCAAAAATTCTAGAGTGGATTTGGGGGTGGGGGTTGCAGAGGGCATGCAGGAGAAGAGGGGGAAGCCCTATTGCATTTGCAGGAAACCTTGCACTTGCTTCTACATCATGGAAAGGAATAGCTGAATCTGGCCCACTGACAAATAAATTGGCGTAATATTTGCACAGATTTGTTGTGGAAATATACAGTAAGCTCTCTCCCCACATTCCCCCCAATAGGGGCAGATAACAACAGTGCAGTTTAACTTTCCTTTCCTTTGTCCCATAACTAAAGTACGCTGGTCTTTTAAAGAAACCCTATCAGTGGTTGATTATTATTATTTTCTTCAAAGAGCTGAGACAAAATACTTGGCAGTCCACAGGTGCAAAGCATGAAATACGGTATTACCACTGCCATGATCAAAGCAGAAAATGCCTTCATTTCATTTTTAAACTAGATGAGAAGAGGTGTATGTATGCATATGTATTGAAAGTGCTTAGCAAGGCAGTGGCATCAAGGAGGTGAATGAGGAGCACAGCGTTGCCATGAATCTGAATGAACTGGCTCGCCTGTTAGCTCATCTCTGGAACAGCGCTGAACCTTTTTTTGTATTGTGTTCTTTGTGCAAAGCCTTCTATCTTTGAACACATTGACATTTCTTCTCTGGTCAGACGATGACTCAGAGCACTTAGACATTCCACTTATAATGTGAGCCACCAGTTCTGCTACCACAGGGGTCACAGCAAAGAATAGATTGCTGTGAATTTCACCCACTGAAGGTCATTTCATTCAGAAATGGGGAAAGTGGTTGCCAAAGGGTAATCCCATCTCATTTTATCAGTCAGCTGGCTGATGAGTTCAAACAGTGACATTAAAAGTCGTTGCCACAGGATGGCTGCAAAACAGCCATGCTACAGGAATGCCCAGGACACTAGTTCCGTAGACTCACACTGAAAGAAAACAGGAATAAAACATTGCGAGTTTCCTATAGTGTTTGCGGCATATTTTCAGAAGACGCCCAATGAACAGAAAGCACCAAAGTGTACAGCTTGCCCCTGTTTCTTTCATTATAAAATAGTTGCTGTTGTGTCAGCTGCAGGTTACATTATGTTACAGTAGCGGGCAACTGTTTTGATTTGTTTGCTTGCTTGCTTGAAGACAGTAAGAAAAGCACACTTTTTAAACACAAGCCCTTGTGTCCTCCTCCTTTCTTCTGCTGCACCTTCTTGCTCAAGTTGCCTGAAGGAATCTGGGAAATAGTAATATAATAATATTTATTATTTATTATTTATTATTTATTATTTATTATTTATTATTTATTATTTATTATTTATTATTTATACCCCACCCATCTGGCTGGATTTCCCCAGGAACCCTGGGTAGCTCCCAACAGAATATTAAAAACACAATAAAACAGCAAGCATTAAAAACTTCCCTAAACAGGACTGCCTTCAGATGTCTTCTAAAAGTCAGATAGTTGTTTATTTCCTTGGCATCAGATGGAAGGGTGTTCCACAGGGTGGGCGCCACTACCAAGAAGGCCCTCTGCCTGGTTCCCTGTAACCTCACTTCTCGCAGATGATAGCCAAATATCTCAAGGGCTGTCACATGGAAGAGGGAACAAGCTTGTTTTCTGCTGCTCTGGATGGTAGGACTTGAGCCAATGGCTTCAAGTTACAAGAAAGGAGATTTCAACTAAACATTCAGAAAAAAAACTTTCTGACAGGAAGAGCTGTTCGACAGTGGAATAGTCATTCAAAGGAGGTTGTGGACTCTCCTTCTTTGAAGGTTTTTAAGCAGAGGCTGGGTGGCCATCTGGCATGGATGAGATTGCTGCATTGTAGGGGGTTGGAGTACGACAAGGCTGTATATTGTCTCCCTGCTTATTTAACTTATATGCAGAATTCATCATGCGAAAGGCTGGGCTGGATGAATCCCAAGCTGGAATTAAGATTGCCGGAAGAAATATCAAGAACCTCAGATATGCAGATGACACAACCTTGATGGCAGAAAGTGAGGAGGAATTAAAGAACCTTTTAATGAGGGTGAAAGAGGAGAGCACAAAATATGGTCTGAAGCTCAACCTCAAAAAAACAAAGATCATGGCCGCTGGTCCCATCACCTCCTGGCAGATAGAAGGGGAAGAAATGGAGGCAGTGAGAGATTTTACTTTCTTGGGCTCCATGATCAGCCCTGAGTGCTCACTGGAAGGACAGACCCTGAAGCTGAGACTCCAATACTTTGGCCACCTCATGAGGAGAGAAGACTCCCTGGAAAAGACCCTGATGTTGGGAAAGATTGAGGGCACAAGGAGAAGGGGATGACAGAGGACGAGATGGTTGGACAGTGTTCTCGAAGCTACCAGCATGAGTTTGACCAAGCTGTGGGAGGCAGTGGAAGACAGGAGTGCCTGGTGTGCTCTGGTCCATGGGGTCACGACGAGTCGGAGACGACTAAACGACTAAACAACAACAACAGGGGTTTGGACTAGATCAGGCTTCCTCAAACTCAGCCTTCCAGATGTTTTTTTCCTATGATCCCATGATCCCTAGCTAGCAGGACCAGTGATCAAGGATGATGGGAACTGTAGTCCAAAAACATCTGTTGGGCCGAGTTTGAGGAAGCCTGGACTAGATGATCCTTGGAGTCCCTTCTAACTCTACAACTCAATGATTCTATGGGAGGCTTGAGCGTTCTTGAGTGGTTTAGTCATGCTTGACCACATGACCTGGAAAACCGTCTGTGGACAGACGCCAGCTCTCTCAGCCTGAAAGCGAGACGCACGCCACAACCCCATAGTCGCCCTTGAAGGGACTTAACCATCCAGGGGTCCTTTACCTTTTTACCTTTTTAATCTTCACACATCTCATCTGCTGTATACCTAGTTTATGGTAGGGATATTTTTGTAAGCATACATCTTTTGATTTAGCCCCACACCGATGACATTTGCTTCTTAATTGGAAAACGTGTAAAGAAAAATCCCAAGTGTGTGAATAACAACATCATACAATTTAATGAGCATGGGAGATTAGGAATACAGCAACTTCAGAAAAGAAGCTGGATTCTTAAGATGTTGTGACTGGAGGTGCATTCCTGTCAGGGATTTGCACTGCCACTTTTGCTCGCAGCCAGGAATGGATTTTCTGCAAAGAAACACAGAACCGGTTTCATCTGTATCTTCAAACATCCTTTTCAGGCACTCAAAATCAGGAAATCACAAGGGGAGATGGTGCAATGCAACCAGATGCATAAATAAAACCGCGTTGCTTCCTCCATCTTCTCTTTATGACTTCAGCACTAGGGTGCCTGAGGAAGGTTACAATACAGAATCTGCAAAAGAATTAAAATAATTCCGACGACCGCTTCTGTGCAACATTTGGAGACTTAATGCAGACCTTTATTTAAATCTGTCCAGCAGAAAGGAGATATGTCAGCTTTCTCTGGACCATATTGCACAACTTGTTTATGTCAGGCATCTGGATGAAGTAATATGGGAAGGAAACACTGTTTAATTGATGGGGATAAAATATTTATTTTAGAGGTGTGCATTAACCACCTGATTTGGTTTGCACCCTGTTTGGTGGTTGAGATAAAAAGTCTGTCTTAGTCCAAGGTATTTCACAAGGTCTGATTCATTTCTCTACCCCTTCATTATTGGGATTAAAAACCCAAAAAACAAAACAGCTATAACTTCCCCACCTTTTGATAGAAATAGCTGGATAAATACCAGTTTAGATGCATATCAGTCCAGCCAAATGAGATGCAGACCAGTCCAGAAGCTTTTGTTCTGGGCACCTTTAAAGTCTGGTTGTTGTTGTTTTTTAAGGGAAGCCCTACAAGTTTCTTATTTTAGAGTGCAACTGAATGAAATTTGCAAGGATGTTCACCCCTTCTCTAGGCAGTTGGTTTGAAAATGGCAGGCATGAGAGAGATGCTCTTATAAACTGCCAAATAACAGATAAATAGGTCCAGGGGCTTTTTTGCTAGCTAGTTTTAAAATGGATTTTTGGGGTGAGAAAAACTAAAAGGGATTCTTTTTCTGGGTAAAATCATTCCCTCTGGTTACAAGACTGGCATGTCAGTCACAAAGGAGATCTCTCTCTGCCCCATCTACACTACAATACTTGCTCTCTCTTCCTCCATCACCTAATCACGACATAATAGTGAGCTTAGAGATGTTATCTTTGCTTTCGGCAAACACTCATTTGATGTCTGAGTTGTGTCATACAGATCCCTGCTTCCCCTCCACTCCCAAACCCCTCTGACACACTTTGCTTCACATCAGAATTTGGGATTCATCCAAATCGTATGCACACCCCTTATATATCTCTCTTCATTTCACTTTTTGAAAAATATTTCCTGTTTTGACTGCTCTTCGGTTTAGCTTAGCAGTACATCAACCCAGGACCAGATTAAGACCTTTAGAGGCCTTAAGCATGTAGATATAATACCGTATTGGCCTGAATATAAGCCACACCCGAATATAAGTCGCACCTTTAAAATTCAGGGGGGGGGGAGAGAGAAAGACATTACCCAAATATAAGCTGCTCCCTTAAAATTCTGCAGGCACTCACATCCGCTCTGTTTTACCGTATGCCTGTTTCAGCAGTGATATAAAAAAAGCCAATTTTTGTTAGGTCACAAATTTAAGCCACACTTTAACTTTTCACAGTTGGAATTGGGGGGGGGGTGAGGCTTATATTCTGGCCAATACAATATATGGGTCACCAATTTTTTTTAAAATTCAAAATATAAACAAAATGCCTTATATGTGTAACAGAAAATTGCATACAAGAATGTCCATATGAGAATAAATTAAAACTAAAATGCTGGTGAATTTTCATGATGACTTTTTTAAAAAAACGAATACACGAACCAATTTGGAAATGAGGAAACTGAACTTAATGCTGGAAAAATGGGAAATGGAAAGAAACCCAGTTTGACATATCCACCCATCTCAACTCACAGATAGAGGCCCTTGGGAACCCATATAGCCAACGCCGCACCTATGAGCACCTTTCACACATCACAGTAAGTACCAGTGAATATGCCCATCTGGGCCACATTGTTCTTCATTGCTATTGCTGGAAGGAAAACAAACCATGATCCTTGGACTTAAGGTTAAGTCCAAACCAAGACTGTGGTTTGTTTTGCTCCCAAGAAAGCACCATCTGTAGCCATAATCCCCATTAGAGGCACAGTACTAAGAAGGGTTTATTTCCAAAAACATTTTCATGTATGTGACAACGGCCGCGAGAGTTCTGGTAGCAGAAGGATGGAAGACTGAAGAAACCCCAACTAAAGAATCATGGCAAGAAAAACTGATGGACTATGCAGAACTGGCAAAATTGACATACAAGCTACGGGACAAAGATAACTGTGACTTTAAGGATGAATGGGAACCTTTCACAAAGTATCTGAAAACGCAACAAAGTGAACTGGACTCCTTGGCAGGTTTTGAATAAACATTCACAAACTTTTTACTGATAATAATCAGCTAAACAGTTTGAGGATCTATACAACTTTGTAACATGCAGAAAACAGCATTATTGGAGAAACCAAAGACTGGAACTGAGGGAAGTTGGGATGGGTTCTGGTGGGGGGGAGAAAAATGGGGGGGGGGGGTAAGGATATGTTTTTGGATAATATGTCTTGTTATAACTTTGAATAATAAAAAAGAAGGGTTTATTTCCTCTTCTGCATATCTCTGTAAAATATCTTATTCCCCACCCCAACCCCGTCTTAGCACAGTTTACTGAATCAAAGCAACTGAGCCTACGAGCAAAGACAGAAAATATTACAAAAGCCTTTTATATGCAAAAACCTTTCAGCATGATTGAAGGCTTAAAATAAATTAGGGCTATCTTAGCTTCAAAATGCTGTTTCTTGGGTATTAATAGTGCTTTTTAAACTTTCTTTTTAAAAAGAAGACTTCCCTTTGTCATTGTTGAAGGATCTTTTTATGAAGTTAGATATTATTAGTATTTCGCTAAATTTCCATAACACTCCCCTTCTTCCTCCTCTCCCCAAATGGGGAATTAATATGAAAGTAATATTCCAAATTGAAACCGCCCAGCAAAATTAGCTGGGGAACATGTACAGAAATTGTTTGTTGTGGAGTTGATGGTGTTCTTTACATCTGAGATAACTTCATGGGAAAGCTTCCTTCTAACTCCAGTAGTTCAACCTTTAGAAACTTGAGGTCCTTTTCCTATATATTGATGGAAGGAATTAGCAATGTGGTCTAAACCACTGAGTGTTACTGTCCGGGTTACAGGCAGTTGGAGTCCTGGCTTGGTATGTTGGGACTGGGGTAGAGATCAGGAAACAGGAATCAGAAGTCCAGGATCAGCAGTCCAGGCGTCAGGAAGCCAAGAGTCCACAAATCAGGAAACCAGGAGTCAGGAAGCCAAAACACAGCTAGGTGGGTAGCATGTTGCTGTGGCAAAGAGCCAGAAGGAAATACTGGTCTTATATACCCCTCCCAGCCCTTGCCACCAGGTGCTACAAGTCTTCTGTCAAGCCTCACCTGTGTGGCCGCGCCTTGCCCTTCCAGGCCAAACTCAGGAAGGCCCCAGTCCTGCGAGGCCATACCTGTCACAGGGCCTGGCTTCTGCATGCACTCCTGACACTGAGCCTCTTGGGCTTGCCAATCAGAAGGTTGGTGGTTCAAATCCCCACGACGGCGTGAGCTCCCATTGCTCTGTCCCATCTCCTGCCAACCTAGCAGTTCAAAAGCATGCCAGTGCAAGTGGATAAATAGGTACCGCTGTGGCGGGAAAGTAAACAGCATTTCCGTGTGCTATGGTTTCTGTCACGGTGTCCCGTTGCACCAGAAGCGGTTTAGTCATGCTGGCCACATGACCTAGAAAGCTATCCATGGGCAAACACCAGCTCCCTGAAAGCGAGATGAGTACCGCAACCCAATAGTTGCCTTTGACAGTTCTTAACTGGCCAGAGGTCCTTTACCTTTACATTACCTTACTATTGGCACGTTCTGTTTCCTTCAAAAACGTTTTTTCTCTCACTTGTGGAAATGCATATTTAGCCCAGCAAACTCAGGCCTAGTTCTCACTGTGGTGGCATTCTTGAATTTCAGCCATGACAACACTTCAGACTGTAGGTGAGGGCTCATTCAACGCCCTCCCAGACCAAAAGGCAAAAACTTTCAAATAGAAAAGAATATGGATGGAATTCAGTGTCGTTGTAGGATAAACGTTCCGTCTGTTCAAGCATTGCTGCTTGCCAGGCAGAACAATCCTCCACCCTCCCTCGACCTCCTCCTGCATGCTGTTTTGGGGGGTTATCTCCCTTTGGCACCTGTTGGCCTTAATGAAGAACTAAATTGCACTCCTGTATTTGTGATTTCTCCATGGAACTTTGGATTATCCGCTCACCTCTTTCAGGTTCTGTTGTTTGTTTGCCGGCTTAAGCATTGTGGTTGCATTATCTTGCTTTTCAGTTGTACATCAGTATTTATCGAGGTGCCTTTGTTGAATTTGGAACCAAAGCAGATAGGTGGATTGGCTTGAGTCCACCTAGGGATGGAGGAGGCGTGATGCATTATTGGAAATTAAACTAAATTTTTGTGTTCTTTGCTCTCTGTAAACCAGAGAGAGAGTCTCTGGATTGTTGTATAGTTTGAGAGACTGAACTGGTATAGAATAAGACCCTATCTAGATGAGATGTGGGGAGAGGGCGGTTCTGCTTCTGTATGATGATGTATTGCCCTAGATAAGTGGTTTCCAACCTTTTTTTGGCTATGCCCCACCTAAGCATTTCTAAAATCCTAATACCACCTTTCCCCGTGACATATAACTCTTATTATATGTGGTACCTCAGTACTCGAACGCCTTGGTTCCCAAACACTGAAAACCCAGAAGTAAGTGTTCCAGTTTTCTAACGTTTTTCAGAAGCCAAACGTCCGATGCAGCTGTCAGCTATTGTTTCCAGGCGCCTGCACCAATCAGAAGCTGCGCCTTGGTTTTTGAACATTTCAGAAGTCAAACCGACTTCCTGAACGGATCAAATTTGGCACCTTTGTTTTTGCTATTTATTTTGCGTTTTTGCTTTTGAGGCTTTTGTTGTTGTTAATTGGTTTTTGTAACTGTGTGGAACCCAGTTCAGTTACTGATTGATTGATTGATTGCGTGACCCTGGAAGTGGATAAAAGCCCCACATCCAAACAATGACTATCATCATTGCAGGTAAGAATTATATATATATATAATTCTACAATACTGTCTTTCTTATTTATTTATTTATTTATTATTTATTTATTTATTTATTTTACAATATTCTACAATACTGCCTTATTTATTTTATAGTACAGTACATTGATTATCGCTTTCATTTTATGGATCAATGGTCTCTTTAGATCAGTCATGTCCAAAGTCTGGAGGTCTAATCCTGCCCACCTGCTGTTTTAATCCTGCCCCTGCAGCAGTTTATTTCCTGGAGCAAAATCCTAAATCAAAGTCAGCAACTTCAAACGTAAAGTTATTGTTCTCATTTGCAATGGTTTCTTTCAATATTTTGCTTAGTTGCCCTTGATTATTTAAGACAGGCTGTATGCCAGGAAGTGATTCCTTTGGTAATGTGAAGTGGCAAAGAATTGGTTTAAATAAATATATGATTAAATCATTTCTCCACCCATGTGCTTTCCCATAAAATACTCTGTCTTCCCAAAGCTAGTAGCTGCTTGGAGAGTTGCAAATGTAGGGTTTCCTGAACACCGATAAGATGGGTGGTGCATTTATGAGAAAGATGAAGATGGATGTTTTCATAACAGTGGAGTCACATCTGCTACGAACCACTGGACAATTATTGAAACAGTAATTTTTGAGAAACGTTCCCAAAGCTTAAGCCAAGAAAAGCACTGTAGAAATATTAGGGAGGTTTCACTTTCTCTTTCTCTCTCTGTCTCTCTCTCTCTCTCTCTATATATATATATACATACACAGATAAATGGGTGTCTGAGTGGTAATAAATTAAGATATATGTATTTGCAGAGCTGTGATAATTGGCAAGCAATTATATCTTCAAAGATGCAGATGCAAATGGATTCCTCACTCCCAAAGACTAAAGACTCAGGGGATGCTTGATTTTCTTTAGAAAAAAAAATGTGTTGCAAATAGGCAATGAATTATCCAATTGAAGGTGAGCATGTCTTGCATATATTAACCTCAGAAGAAAATGTATTCATCAAGCCAAGAAGTCGTAGGCTGCATGTGAAAATAATGGGAACATACAAATATTCCCTGTAGGGGTGTGGTTGGAACTTAGAATTGCTTCTACGTGGCTGAAGAATGGTGCAGTTGTCGGAATTTTTGTAATAAGCTTTCTGTACCAGCCAGTCGCGTCATGTGATAAGTACACTTAGCTGCACAATTTCAGACGGCAGTCTGAGCTAGAGAGCAAGACACTAGAAAAACAAATGTGTTTACGTTTTTTCATACATGTCCTTTGCTGCCAGAGTCTAAATCTCCACCTCCAAGACACTCTTGTAGGACTATGGGCAGACCATAATAATAATAATAATAATAATAATAATAATAATAATAATAATAATAATAATTTATTATTTGTACCCCATCCATCTGGCTGGGTTTCCCCAGCCACTCTGGGCGGCTTCCAACAAAGATTAAAAATACATTAAAATGGCACACATTAAAAACTTCCCTGAACAGGGCTGCCTTCAGATGTCTTCTAAATGTTAGGTAGTTGTTTATCTCTTTGACATCTGATGGGAGGGCATTCCACAGGGCAGGCACCACTACCGAGAAGGCCCTCTGCCCTGCTCCCTGTAGCTTTGCTTCTCGCAATGAGGGAACCACCAGAAGGCCCTCGGCGCTGGACCTCAGCATCCAGGCAGAACGATGGGGGTGGAGACGCTCCTTCAGGTATACTGGGCCGAGGCTGTTTAGGGCTTTAAAGGTCAACACCAACACTGCCCCCCACTTTCTGCTGTTCTTTGAAGAAGTCCTGATCTTATAAGGTTGCCTTGCACCTTAATGAACTTATGCCATTGAGCTAAGCAGAAAAAATGCACCTTCTTCCAGCAAACTCTGGTTTCAGCGATCACAGAATTGAGCCAGAAGAAATATGCAAAGTGTTAGCGCTTTAGTGACTAAAGAAAAGGGAAGAAGGGATGTGTCTTATTCATCTCATGTACTGAGGCATAATTATCTAATATAATAAGTGGGGTGGGGGAAGCAATAGCAATTCTTTCCTCGTGTTTGTGATATGGCAAGCATCTGCAAGCTGAATTGGTTCCATAAAACAAAACCACATTAATGAAGATAGAAGCTGAATTATTGGTCACGGCAGCATTGTGATAAAGCTAAGTAAAGTGGCAATTCCACCGGCTCATAAATGCTAATAATGTTTCCTAAGGCTTTTTGTTCTCTTAAAAGTGCAGAAGTAACCATTTTGTTTGATTCTTTTCCATTCATTCCCCGCTCCCCTGAATGTGTGTAAACTCAACAGATTAAAGGCCTTCTATATTTCCTTAGTCTCTGTCCTCGAATCAGAAAGCAGAAGGACTGAAATGTATAATAAATTTCCCTGGAAATGTGGAACAGCTTAAAGATGTGCCAGTTCTGGAATTGCATTTTCTCAAAGTTCTAACATGGAGAAATGGGAAATGAAATGTGTTGAATGTGAAATTACAGGGCAGAGCACACAGTTTTCAGGACAACTGCTCTTCCACAACAGATTTTAAAAGTTTAGGGCATGACCTAAGTCCAGCCATAGCACAGGCATGGCAAACACACATTTCTAGCTACCTGTCTCACCAAGAATCCAGAACTGATTGTGTCTACCTGCCATATATCCTGGAGAGGATTCTTACTCACTTGTAGCAGAGTTACTCTTGATGGATATTACTATCAAACACATTAAAACTTGGTTAGATTTTTTTCATCTGACCTCATCTACCATTAAACAAACATTCCCCACTAAAATACTTAGGCTAGAATAAATCACAGACACTTAGCTTTGCAAGTAAGTGAATGTTTTACTCGGATTTTCCAGAAGTTACATCAGACAAGTCTCCATTCCCTGGCAGTAAAACAAAGAAGAAGAAAAGGTTCCAAATGATTTTAAAAGAAAATAATTTGGTTTCCTTACCAAAAAAAAGGGTCATGCAATCTTTCCGTTAGCAAAGATGCAGGCTGTAAAATTTCATTTTAGAGAAATTCAGTTCACTTGCAGGGAGCCATGGCAGCATGGCTCCTTCTTTGATTGTTCCAGGAAGCATAAATAGAAAAAGACTGAGAAGGGGAGAGCAGGGGCTGCCAAGAGCCTGGTAAGCCACACCCACTTGCAACCTGAGCTTTGAGCCGGGCCCTGTTAACTCTATCATGCATGCAAGTGTGAATCAGTAACTTCTTCTCTTTTTTACACCTACATATACACATGTCTCATGTGTACCAAGGTATGTTCTGGTAAGGCACATGAGGCCACCACCTTGATGAGGCTAAGCAAGTCTGGATCTGGTGAGAGACTGGTTGGGTGACTTCCTGAGAACTGCCATCTTGGGTGATAAAATAAATATATTTGCAGGTATGTGAGAAAACAGTGCTACATGGCAAACATGTTCCCAGTTCCTTGTGTCATAAAGGAATATCTGCTAGGAAGCCAACTTTAGCGGAAGCTACCTGCTATAAGTACATCCAGTAGCAAGCAAACATTTCTCACCATATAATCTCAGAACTGTTGAGTTTGCTGGAATAAATTCATGAGTAAATTTTTATTTTTTGTAAACCTGACACAGTTCAATGGCATGCTGTGCTACCAGCACACTGATTTCTTGGTAAAGGCACACATTTTAATTTCAAGCAGTACTTTGTCATATGTCAATATATTTTTCCTCCAGTTTGTGTCAAGGAGAAATACATCCCCTCTTCACTCCCAACATCTCATCGCTTTAATGTAGGCAGTGCTTTTTTCTGGGGGGGGGGGACACAGGGGTTCACGTACCCCTAAACATTTTGTGAATCTAACGGGGAAAGAAGCAACCAAATTTTTTAAAAAATGTAAAGTTTCTTCTCTAGCATGGTGAATCATCAGTTCCATTGCTACACCCGATGGCAGATTTATTTCATGGTGTTTCCTGAGTCTCAGACAGAAGCGAGCGTTTAATGTGTGAAGTAGGAGTTGGCATCTAGCATGGCGATTGGTCAGTTTCATTCTTACCACCTCCAACGGCGGCTTCCTTTCCTTTCCTTTCCTGGTGTTTCCTGAGTCAGAGATGGAAGCGAGCATTTAATTTGTGAAGCAATGTGGATGTGTGGTGTTTTACTGATGAAAGTTTGGCCTCGTTGAGGGGCAGTATTTCAATATGAGTAGGAAATGAGGCAATGCATGATCTTTGTACTTTCATCCATTTACTGTATTTATTTTTCCTGATTTGAACTATAAAATGGTGATTTGCTTGAGTCAAAATGAGAGTACCCCTAAACATTTTGTTAGGAAAAAAAGCACTAGAGGTAGGTAAGCAATCTGAGGTTCATTGAGCAGCAGTAACCAGGTCATCAAAAGTGCCAAAAATATGGACTTAAAAATGCCCCACTGGAATCATTTTAACAACAACAACACTGCTACAATCTCAAATAATGATAGGATAGATAACACTAAAACAGATTTATCTCCCTTTAAGCAATTTGCATATTTCTTAAATGGCAGGCTGTGGAAAACAAGATCTAATGCCAGGGTTTGGGGTGTAATTGTGGCTGCATTTCCTAGGTGCACGATCATTTAGTGCTAAAAGCAGGTATTCCAAATTTATTTCCACATATATGCATTTATGAGCAGAACATTTTAAGAACCTGTGTCCACCCTCAGAGTGGGTTCCCTGTCAACTATTATCTTCATGGGGTTCCCTCTCCCTTTTCGTTTAGACGGCAAGTTTCTAATTACGCTTCTCCCAGCCAAATATAAATGCATTCCATCTCAAATACATGCAGACACACACTGGCAGCAATTATACAAATGCTAAATACAGTGTTAAGGGACGCAGGTGGCACTGTGGGTTAAACCACAGAGCCTAGGGCTTGCCGATCAGAAGGTCGGCGGTTCGAATCCCCGTGACGGGGTGAGCTCCCGTTGCTCGGTCCCTGCTCCTGCCAACCTAGCAGTTCGAAAGCACATCAAAGTACAAGTAGATAAATAGATACTGCTCCGGCGGGAAGGTAAACGGTGTTTCCATGCACTGCTCTGGTTCGCCAGAAGCGGCTTAGTCATGCTGGCCACATGACCCGGAAGCTATACACCGGCTCCCTTGGCCAATAAAGCGAGATGAGCGCCACAACCCGAGTGTTAAGTTGTGGGTTGACATAGCAGCCGGCACAGCGATTTCTTCAAGTAGCTCTTTATTTTGTAAGCTGGAATAGAACTGACTGCGAACAGCTCAGCCGGCCTGCTTTTATAGGCAGCCGGCTGTCACATTGTAACCACAACAGCCCAGAGTTCCCGCCTAAAATAACTGACGCGGACCTGAGTGAAAACTATCTACAGACCTGAGTGAAAACTATATACAGTATCCCCCTGTTGGCCCAGGGTGAAACTACACTACATAACACCCCTCCCCACCGAGATAAGGCGTTAGTTACAATCGTAATGGTTTCCTTATATACAGCACTACGCGTAATGGTTCAATTAGGCACAAAAGCATATCGGTTACATTTCCCATACTTAGACCAACAGTGATACCTGTCCAACAACATAGTCCTTTAAATAAGTTGGGCGCTTGGAAACTCTGCCAGACCGCCGGGGATTGGTAGCCAAGTCCGGAGGGCCACACAGTTCTCGCTGAGGCTGTGGTGCGACCCTAGGTGGCATTGGAACCAACTCCCCTGGATCCGCTGCTGTGGGTGGAGCCTCCGCAAGTGGAGTGGTCTGAGTCTGTTCTGAAACGGCTTGGTTCGGCTCCACGCTGGCAGTTTGCGAGGGAGGTGTAGGTGGGGCCTCGCCATCTGTACGTGTCTCTTCTGGAGCCGCAAGCGCAGTTGGGGACACCTCGGTAGTGTCCAAGTCCCCAACCCTGCGCCTAAGCTGGTCTATGTGCCGTCGCCACAAGCGTCCGTCTTCGAGTGCCACCTGGTACGAGCGAGGTCCAGTGACTCCCACTACTGTGGCTGGCACCCAAGGGATGTCCCCCACATAGTTCCGGGCAAAGACCTGGTTTCCTGGGACAAATGACCGTGGTGCGTTGGCACAGCCTGGGGGTTCAGCCACGGCAAAGTCCGGGTGTAGCCGGTCGAGCGGTGACCTGAGGCGGCGGCCCATAAGCAGTTCAGCAGGACTCCTCCCTGTGGCCGCATGAGGGGTGATGTGTTGCACGAACAAGTATTCGGCGACCCGCTCATGCCAGTCTCCCCGGTCCAGGCGCGCCAGTGCCTCTTTTGCCGAGCGCACCATTCTTTCCGCTTGCCCGTTGCTGGATGAAAACTATCTACAGACCTGAGTGAAAACTATATACAGTATCCCCCTGTTGGCCCAGGGTGAAACTACACTACATAACACCGAGAGTCGGTCACGACTGGACCTAATGGTCAGGGGTCCCTTTACCTTTACCTTAAATACAGTGTTGTGGTCACTCAAGGTGTTCCACACCATACATTTTAAGCACTATTATAGCGCTTTAACAGTCGTGGAGAATCCTGGGAGCTGTTGTTCATCAAGGGCACTGTGAATTACATAAAATAATAATAGAACTGAAGTTCTGTGAAATCAGTTAGCAAACTACAGTTCCCACGGTTCTCCATGGCTGTAGGAGCACTGTAATAGTGCTTTAAATGTATGGCATGAATGTGACCCAGGCTGAATCTACACAGATATAACAAACGCCTTGAAAATGGTTTTTTAAAAAAAGTTGTGATAGATGTTGTTGTTTAGTCATTTAGTCATGTCTGACTCTTCATGACCCCATGGACCAGAGCACGCCAGGCACTCCTGTCTTCCACTGCCTCCCGCAGTTTGGTCAAACTCATGCTGGTAGCAGAAGAAGAAGAAATATGCAAAGAACACTGTCCAACATCTTGTCCTCTGTCGTCCCCTTCTCCTTGTGCCCTCCATCTTTCCCAACAACAGGGTCTTTTCCAGGGAGTCTTCTCTTCTCATGAGGTGGCCAAAGTATTGGAGCCTCAGCTTCAGGATCTGTCCTTCCAGTGAGTACTCAGGGCTGATTTCCTTAAGAATGGATAGGTTTGATTTTGATCTTCTTGCAGTCCATGGGACTCTCAAGAGTCTCCTCCAGCACCATAATTCAAAAGCATCCATCTTTGGCAATCAGCCTTCTTTATGGTCCAGCTCTCACTTCCATATACATCACTACTGTGATAGATAAATAGAATTTGCCATTAGCTCATCAGCGCCATCTACTGTCGTATTGGTATAATGCACATAAAACATTATATCTGCCGCTGTATAGCTGAATCCCCAGTGTGCATTTGAATAGCAAAACTTCCCTCACACATTCTACCACACATTTGCATCTTGTGTGAGACAATACCTCCTTTGCACTTGGCAGGATGACTGAGAGTGAGAGCTTCCCCTTGGGATAGCTGGCTCTCCTATGCGGACTCTCCACATCTCACTTTTACATTTCTGAGAATAAATAGAACTTTCTGATTTCCAAATTTTCAGCTTTGTGTTGTTATAACAGCCGACGGCTGATGGAGGATTTGACCCACAAAGGTCATCTCCAGAGAAACCAGTTTTGCAGTGTTTTAGTTTCGGGTTTGGTCCATCAATAGATGGGCTACACTGTTAGCTGAGGATAAAGTGGGGCTTTATCTTAATTCCTTATTTTTTCTTTAAGGATTCAGAGCTCAGGTATACTCTCAAATAAACAACACAAACCTCCAATAAAATGCTTGAGGAAACTATTATAAATCAGCGTGGAACAGAACGGTCTATGTTTTAATTAACATTTCCATGGTATCGTTTTCTTCTGTAGAACTGCAGCAAGGGAAGGGGGAAAGGTCAAATGAAAGGGAGAAGGGAAGCAATTCCTGATGAACAACCCTGGAACATCATTAGGAATCCATTAGCTCCCCTCCCCTTATTTTCTAGACTAAACCTTTCTTTTAACTCTGGCGTATAACCAACTAACAATTCCATGAACTCACAGAAAATGAAAATGAAGGGAGGCATCCATCGAGGAAACAGAAGCGAAAGGTGGGGTTAATATAGTGTTCCCATATGAAGGGAGATATGTACCAGGCAGCACACCAGAAAGCCATCATGCCATATCTATTTTAGGCTGACCTTATGACTGACACGGGTGGCGCTGTGGGTTAAACCACAGAGCCTTGGGCTTGCCGATCAGAAGGTTGGTGGTTCGAATCCCCATGACAGGATGAGCTCCCGTTGCTCAGTCCCTGCTCCTGCCAACCTAGCAGTTCGAAAGCACAAAGTGCAAGTAGATAAATAGGCACCGCTCCGGCGGGAAGGTAAACGGCGTTTCCGTGCACTGCTCTGGTTTGCCAGAAGCGGCTTAGTCATGCTGGCCACATGACCTGGAAGCTGTACGCTGGCTCCCTCGGCCAATAAAGCGAGATGAGCGCCGCAACCCCAGAGTCATCCACGACTGGACCTAACGGTCAGGGGTCCCTTTACCTACTGAAGAGGTCATAGTGTTATGCATGGTGGTTTTTTGTGTGTGTTTTTAAATTAAATCACCACAATGCAATCAGGAAACAACTTTTGTACATCAAGAAGGTGACTGTTTAATATATCCAGGGACTTGGCAGAACAAAATGTAATACACACCACCATTGACTTGCTATAGCCAGTCATTTATATGGGAGGAATCAGACCCCACAAATGTCCCTATTTTCCACTGAACGTCCGGGATTTATATAATAAGCCATCCCAGATTCTGATTTGATCCCAACTTTTCCTTAGGATGTCCCTAATTTCATAAGGGAAATGTTGTGAGTGGGTGGCAATGAACAACTTTCCAAGGGACCAATTGCTTCAGTCCCCTCTCCTTTAATTCCACCCCAATCTTTTCTTATTTACATTTTTCAATATTTGGTACAGATACAACATGTAATACCATAAACTCGCAGAATGTGCAATGCAGGATAAAGTAGAGCAGGCACAGGTTACATTGTTATCAAACCAGTGCCCAGAAATGCTTAGGAATTTAATAATAATAATAGTAATAATAATTTATTAGAAGGCCCTCTGCCTGGTTCACTGTAGCTTCACTTCTCGCAATCAAGGAACCAGCAGAAGACCCTCAGAAGAGGATCTCGGTTTCTGGACGATGGGGGTAGAGACACTCCTTCAAGTATACTGGGCCGAGGCCTTTTAGGACTTGAAAGGTCAGCACCAACACTTTGAATTGTGCTTGGAAACATACTGGGAGCCAATGTGGGTCTTTCAGAACTGGTGTTATATGGTCTCGGTGGCCATATATCATATGACCGCATGGGTCTTTGAGAAATTAAACCATCTTTTAAAAATTAATATAAACAACAAAGGAACACCAGGTAATGGATAAAAATTTCTGCAAGTTCTCCTCCTTTTATAACTCAGATTTAACTCCTATAACTCAGATTTAACTCTCATAAGTGTTCAATCTTGGTTTTTCTTTCTTCCTGCTATTTATCAAAAATATTACTTATACTTCTTGACTCTGGCTATAAGGAAATCCAGGGTTTGGTATGTAACAATGACAATATTATTTAAAGTATTCTCCTTCTCTGAATGATTTCTTGATAGATTGGGTAATATCCCCATCTCCAGAGATGACACAAAATATGGAATTCTCTAAGGCATCCTTCAATCACTATACAACACCCACAGAGATATACACAAACTCCTTCTTATTTCCCCCCTGGGGAATGATTTAACTGCATGCCGGAATATGAAATGAACACAGTTCCCTCACAAATGCATGGCAAGTTTATTCATTTCCTCAAACTGATCTGGTCTATAAAATACCTTATGAGAGCAAGTTCTGCAGAACAGAAGGCAAGGATTTTCTTTCTCCCAGATTGCCTTTGAAGAAGTTGGTAGGCATTTGAAGAATAGGAGTCTTTGACATAGAGGCACACTGGTGCCAAAGGTAAAGGTAAAGGACCCTGGACAGTTAAATCCAGTCAAAGGTAACTATGGGGTTGTGGCACGCATCTCACTTTCAGGCCGAGGGAGCCAGTGTTTGTCCACAGACAGTTATCTGGGTCATGTGGTCAGCATGACTAAACCCCTTCGGGCGCAACAGGACACCGTGACAGAAACCAGAATGTATGGAAATGCCGTTTATCTTCCCGCCGCAGCGGTACCTATTTATCTACCTGCTTTCGAACTGCTAGGTTGGCAGGAGCTGGGGCAGAGTAATAGGAGCTCACCCCATCATGGGGATTTGAACTGCCAACCTTCCGATCAGCAAGCCAGCAGAGGGTGTGATGCTGATCCCTAGAGATCTCTTCATCTTTGATAACACCGACTGCCTACCTGACCTCTCGGAGCATTCTAGGAATGACCAGGTTGAGGAGATGGAGACGGCAAAATAATAATGGAGAGATGAATCCCTAGCCAGTTATGCAAGTTGGGTCCACAGTCATAGGGTATGCGAAGCGAACTCACATCATCCTCAGACAGTGGTCAGGGATTACATACCGTTCAACATTTTCTCTGCCTGCTACCTTTATTAAGGAAAACTTAATAAAATGTTATATACCAGCAGGGCTGTCTTAAGCATATGTGGCACCGGGGTGCAAAGATCTGCCCGGTGGCCCCCCCCCCCAGGTTGCCCAGTCCCAGGCACGCAGGAGGGCGGAGCTGGCTGGCCACCTCAGCATCTCGCTGGCTCAGTCGCCCCTGAACTCACGCCACAGTCACCCGCAGCAGAAAAGCCCACTGTGGCGCTCAGACTGATGGGTGGGCTCTTCCCCGGACTCAATTCTTGGGCCCTGGACTCTCAGCCTGGCGCCCCTGAGAACCCGGCGCCTGGGTGCCCCACACCCCTAGCGCCTATGGGTAAGATGGCCCTGTATACCAGTGGTACTTGACACCAAGCAAATTGATGAAAATGTACAGAAAAGGTTCAAACTTATGCAGGAAGTGCCACGAGGTAGAAGGCACTCTGATACACATGTGGTGGTCATGCAAATATGCTAGAGAATACTGGGAAATGGTCCACACAGAATTTAAAAAGATGCTTAAACTCACATTTCCCAAAAGCTCTGAGGCCTTCCTATTAGGGATAATAAGTGACAATATCCTGAAAAAGGCACTCAGTCTCGTTTTATATGTGACTGCTGCAGCTAGAGTGCTATATGCGAAAAAATGGAAAGAAAAAGAGGTACCCATGAAAAAAGCTTGGCAGAAGAAATTGATAGAATATACAGAATTAATAACTTTGACCGTGAAATTAAGAAATGACTCACAGATAAGAGTGGAAATGCAATATTCAATTTGACCTACAAGTAGGAGTTGACTTATGAACAGCAGATAACATCGAATAAAGGAAGATTTGAGATGAAAATGGGTGGAGAATTAAAATATGCAGCCGTTCAAGGTTTACTTAGAATGGCATGGAGAGATGGACTAGGAAGTCCTGGGAGAAGGGATAAACGATGGATATTCTGTTATGTGTAAAGGTGTAAAAATGCATAAATATTTTATTTTTTAAAAAAAGACATACCGTCCAACATTTCTCCAATGGCAGTGACGGCGGATGAAGGCTGCAACAGATAAGAAATTACCGGTAGTTGTGATACTCATGCCATCAAAATAGAGCCTTACTGCAAAGACTATGAGTTGATCAGCGTGCACTGATCTCCACACATAAAACAGTCATCTTCCTATAACCTCTTCTTGGAGCTTGTGGATGGATTGACAGCATGGTTGAGGAAGGGCCCAGAGCTCGGGGTAGAATATTTGATTCGCATGCACAGGTTTCGTTTCCGTCATCTCTGTTGCAATGTATTGAAGCCCAGCATGAAGCTGTCAGGAGTCAAGGTGTATTTTAAGCAGGGCTTTATTCCAGTTGCAAGTCTTGCATCATCATAAAGCGATTACATCCAGGAACCAGCGTACACAGGTGGGATTGCATACAAGAGAGAAGCCAGCATGGGAAAAACAACCATACCTCTTTATACTAGCTGGATAAGGACCAATTAGTCAACTCTCCATGTCTTGTGATGCTAATAATAATAATAATAATAATAATTTATTATTCGTACCCCGCCCATCTGGCTGGGTTTCCCCAGCGACGCTGGGTGACTTCCAACAGAGATTAAAAATAAATCAGAACATCAACCATTAAAAACTTCCCTAAACAGAGCTGCCTTCAGATATCTTTTAAACCTCAGGTAGTTGTTTATCTCTTTGACATCTGATGGGAGGGTGTTCCACAGAGTGGGCGCCATTACCGAGAAGGCCCTCTGTCTGGTTCCCTGTAACTTGACTTCTTGCAGTGAGGGAACTGCCAGAAGGCCCTCGGCGCTGGATCTCAGTGGAGATGCATCACATGCTGCTGAGTCAGCATTTCCACCCAGCACAGAGTGTTAACTCCCTGATACCCACAACACTCCAACATTCTCCAAGTCGGGCTTGGGATGTCCCATTCCTGTAACCCTGGAGAGCTGCTCCCAGTTAGTGTAGGTAGTCAACGACGAGCTAGATCATAGGTAGGCAACCGAAGGCCTGGGGGCTGGATCTGGCCCAATCACCTTCTAAATCCGACCCACGGATGGTCCGGGAATCAGCGTGTTTTTACGTGAGTAGAATGTGTCCTTTTCTTTAAAATGCATCTCTGGGTTATTTGTGGGGCATAGGAATTCGTTCATTTTTCTCTCCAAAATATAGTCTGGCCCACCACAAGGTCTGAGGAACAGTGGACCAGCCCCCTGCTGAAAAAGTCTGCAGACCCCTGAGCTAGATGAACCCTTGTTATATGCAGCATTCTCTATTCTATCCTGCCTCCTTTTCTTCCCTGTTTTTCTTCCTTTCCTTCCCTTCCCTTTCCTTCCTTCCTTCCTTCCTTCCTTCCTTCCTTCCTTCCTTCCTTTGTTGCCTATAGCCAATTTGGGGAAACTTTGCACTTCAGCTCTCATCTTAACAGGGTTTCTCTGTCATTCCCGTGTAATGAGGATTTGCTATAGAACCGCCATTATGCTATCGCCTTCACAGTGCCAGCCATCTGTGTTCCCAGTTGAATGACATGTTGGTGCAACCTTCTGTAGAAAGCACTCCTGTTATTTCTCACGCTCTCCCCTCATTCCAATCAATGGGGTTGCACGGCGCATACTGTGGCAATCGCTCTTTAATTAAAGAAGCAGGATTCTGGGCACCAGCCGATTGTCAGAGCAAACACAGAATCCACTTTGAAAGTCAGGCACAGAACAGAAAAAGCAGACCATGGCTGAGGAAGGGACTGGCAAATTATCTTTGTACTGTGAGCAAAGTTGATACAATACCCATTGTAATGTTATATATATATATATAATTTGTTGGAGACATTTGTTCTGTGGCATTGGGTGCAGAGGGGAATCTGTAAATTCTTCAGCATGCAGCAGCTACTGTACAAATCATTAGGGTATTGCTGAGAGTAGATCCCAACATTAAATTATACTGCTTGCCCTTTGAAGTCACTTAGAGGGGAGCAGTGAGATTATGCCTGCAGGGGGATACCTTTGTAATGCAGCCGTGGTTCAGATGTGAATCTCAGAAATGTAAACAGGGCAGAAGGAATTGGAAGGTTTGCCAAACACCTGCCTCAGCTGGGCATCTTAGCATTTCCATATTATGAAGACACTTGCAGCTATGAGTTGTTGTTTTTTAAGGGCTGCCCTATTGGCAAAACCTATCTGGTGTTTCGCAACTTTCTGACTAGCTGCATGACCTTAGCCAGACCTAGCAGAGTACATGCGGAATCCACGGAAGCAATTGGCGACTTTGCTGCAGACAGGATAGACGAAGCAGGAACCAGGAACTTGTGGTTAGGTGTTTATTATATACAGTGGACTATTTACAGGAACAGAACACGGATCTTTTGCTAGCTTTCTCTGACACGACTCACAACTCCTACACTGACACAGAACTCTGAACACTGAACTCCTGAACTAACACATTCCAGTTAGTAGGCCGTTAATTATCACTCCCTTGAAAGAGCTTGACCAATCAGGGAGCTGTCTTCATGTCTCTGTTATCTCCAGGCAGACTTGCTCCTTCAGATTGCCTTCTGGCTGTCTGCCAAACTTTAATTGACTCTGTGTGAGTAGCTGCATGTACACAGTTTCCCAACATGCCCTTGAAGACTGTTCCAGGAACAGTGTAGAACAAATTGGCTCACTTCTTGGCTTGGATATAGAAATATATAATGCCAATATTGCACACACTGTTATCATTACCAATCTGCTTTCAGGTCCTGCCTGGGCTTTAATAGTCCATACTGGACCATGTGGGCATGCTTACAACAGCCAGCTACTCCCATAGCAGCCTCCTTTATTGGCTCACTCCCTACCCACGTGAGACTGTGTGTGACCATGCGAGCCATGTAATATTTGTTTACAATTTAATTTACAGAGCCGGCCAGCCGGCCTGCTCAGCCTCAGCCCTTCCCTAGTTGCAAACACTGCCTCCCCCCCCCCCACCCAAGCCAACAGAGCAGTGGATCAGGTTTCAACTGGTGAGGCAGAGGCCAGGAGTACTTCTGGGCGGCTGGGACTTCACCTTTGTTCTGCCAGCCCTGTAGAAACAGCATGTGCTCTGTTTGGTGAGTCAGTGGCGCACTCATCATCTTGGGGAGGGGAGTTGTGCCCCATCAAATATATTTTTTGGGGAGCTTGAGCCCCATAAGCTCCAAGGAGCTAGTGCCTATGCTGAATCCAGGTTCCCCAAACAGGCCCCAGAGGAAGGTTATGGTCTACTAAGATGGTCTCCTAGATCTTTTTCTCAAGCTGGGTAGCTTCCATCTTATATTTGTGCAGCTGGTTATTCCTGCCTAAGTGTAGAATCTTACATTTGTCCCTACTGAAATTTATTTTGTTAGTCTGGGCCCAGTTCTCCAATCTGTTAAATTCATCTTGACACCTGAGTCTGTCTACAGTGGCATTGGCTACCCTTCCCAGTTGGGTGTCATCTGCAAATTTGATGAGCATCTCCTCGATACCTTCATCCAAGTCATTTATAAAGATGTTGAACAGCAGACCCAGTTACAGAACCCCACTTGTCACTGTTTTCCAGAATGACCAAGGACTGTTAATGAGCACTCTTGGAGTTTGGTCCGTTAACAAGCTACAAATCAGCCTGACCTTTATCTTGTCCAGTCCACATTTTACCAGCTTCTCCACAAACATATCATGGGGGATTTTGTCAAAATCCTTATCGAAATCAAGATACGTTACATCCATATCAGATGCTTCCTTAATCTCTCCCCCCCCATCCTGTCCTATTGGGGATGGTTTCCTAGCAAAATATTTGTTTTTAAGAGGAAAGAAGAAAAGTAATTACATTTTATTATATTTGCAAGCACATTATTGCCTATTTCTCATTATTATCCATTTATTTAATAAACGTTGTTTTCAACAGCCTTAATCGTTGCGATTCCCAAGCCTTGGAGCTTAATTTTGTTAGTTAAATAAACCAAAGCCATACATAAAATGGCACATTATGTATGAGAGAGGATTTTCTTCTGTTAATTGAAAACAAACTGGAACTAAGCTAAATTACATGAATATTTAATCATTTCTCTGTGACACAAAGGTTATTAGAGAGTGCAAGTATGTATTTATTTCGTAACACAAATGGCAAGCTACTAAGCATCTCGACTTTGATGAATTCTAAGCAACTTGGGGATCTAGAATGTCAGGGAAGGTATTTCCAAATATCTAGGCATCTTTCCTACACTGTAAAGTCTATTATTTCATCCCAAGACTCCACATTTAATCAGTATACCTCTGACAACAAGAAAAAAAGCCATCATCTCCCTTCCCTGTTAGTAGGGAGGGGATACTCAATTCAGCTCACATTTAAGAGTGAACTTACTTAATTTGCACATTGCAAAACAGGACGAAAAGTGAAACACAGCTGCCCTTCAAAATGTTCATGTCTCTGAATCTTGCAATGCAGTTCTCAAGCCAAGAATGTGTGCAAAATGGGGTAAAGTATACACAGAAATGCATGTATTAATGAACACAGCACACAGTGGTGAGTTATATTAAGGGAAACTGCTGTGAAAAATGTGTAGATTAGAAGAAGCTACATACAAAAGTGTGCATGTTGGTTTATAATAAGATTGTAAGGATGTCGCCATGCTGCAGTTCATGTGGCCACCACAAGAGGGAACTGGAGGCAGATAGAGGCAGATGGGGTAGGAAGAAGCAGCACTGGGTGGGCATTGCAAGGCTTCCTGCACTCCGCATGTCAGTTTTCCCATATGGAAAGAAAGGAGCAAAGGAGAGAAAGTCTCCTCTTCACACATACACACCAAAACTGCCACTACCAGCACCATGACTACTACCACCAAAGACCTACATTGGCTCCCAGTACGTTTCTGAGCACAATTCAGAGTGTTGGTCCTGACCTTCAAAGCCCTAAACGACCTCAGTCCAGTATACCTGAAGGAGCGTCTCCACCCCCATCCTTCAGCCCGGACACTGAGGTCCAGCGCCAAGGGCCTTCTGGCAGTTCCTTCCCTGAGAGAAGTGAGGTTACAGGGAACCAGGCAGAGGGCCTTCTCGGTAGTGGCGCCCTTCCTGTGGAACGCCCTCCCACCAGATATCAAAGAGAACAACAACTACCAGACTTTTAGAAGACATCTGAAGGCAGCCCTGTTTAGGAAAGCTTTTAATGTCCGATGGATTACTATATTTTAATATTTTGTTGGAAGCCGCCCAGAGTGGCTGGGGAAACCCAGCCAGATGGGCGGGGTATAAATAAAAAAGTATTATTATTATTATTATTATTACTACTACTATTATTATTACAGTGAGAAGAAAAGAGAAAATTCTCCATTTTAAAGTGCAGTCTTCCTTCTCTCTATTCACATGGCAATGGGGGGGGGGCCAAATGGGGCAAAGAAACTTATTTATCTCCCCCCCCCACTGCTCCATGAGTAAAGAGAAAGATAGCTGCAATTTTAAAATATTTTCATTAGAGGGTTTAAAGTTATGCAATCCCCCAGCCAAGGAGAAAACTATACAACCTTTAGAAGACATCTGAAGGCAGCCTGTATAGGGAAATTTTTAATGTTTGACATTTTATTATGTTTTTATATGTGCTGGAAGCCGCCCAGAGTGACTGGGGCAACCCAGTCAGATGGGCAGGGTATATTTAATAATAATATTATTAAATATTATTATTATTATTATTATTATTATTATTATTATTATTATTATCATCATTTAATAAAGGGTAAAGGTAAAGGACCCCCGACTGTTAGGTCCAGTCATGGCCGACTCTGGGGTTGCAGCGCTCATCTCGCGTTATTGGCCGAGGGAGCCGGCGTACAGCTTCCGGGTCATGTGGCCAGCATGACTAAGACGCTTCTGGCGAACCAGAGCAGCGCACAGAAACACCGTTTACCTTCCCGCTGGAGTGGTACCTGTTTATCTACTTGCACTTTGACGTGTTTTCGAACTGCTAGGTTGGTAGGAGCAGGGACTGAGCAACGGGAGCGCACCCCGTCGCGGGGATTCGAACCGCCGACCTTCTGATCAGCAAGTGCTAGGCTCTGTGGTTTAACCCACAGCGCCACCCGCGTCGAATAGGATGTCCCTATTTTCACGAAAGAGATGTTGGAAGTTATGGTCTTTTATTACTTTCACATGCTGTATTCAGTACTCGTGGGAGAGGAATGAGATTTTTTATATAAAAAAATAGGGTTAAAAAAAGTCCCTGTCACTATACTCAAAATCGAACTTAACCACACAGAGAAAAGACATTTCTCTTTATTCTATCACACTGGATATTTCTGAATCTTGGGGTGGGGGATTTTTCCATTAGTTATACCCTTTAAGCAGAGACACAAAGTGGACTAATTATTCATGAAATGATATTACCCATGGATAATTTTGACAGTAACATGACAAGACCCACTCGAGGGGTATAATGAGAGAGGTGCTGTGTCTTTAACAGGCAGGCAGGGCACCGGAACAAGCTACATGTGGCTTTTATAGAGTACAGACCACTCAAAGCGTTCTTATAAACTACCCATCAAGGGACTGATCTTAATGGGGCTGTAAGTGGTGATACCACCAGGCACAAGATTCACAAATCTACCATCAAGTGGGGAAAGGAGCTTATTGCCAAATTACTTTCTGTTGCAGCAGTGAAGAACCTCAAGACCTCAGTTTTGAGAATGTGGCCCACCAATCCTTAAGACTCTGCCCAGGGCATTTTGCCCCCACCCCTTTAAAAAAGGCCTTTGAGTACATGCTTTCACATATCTAATATTGTCAAGTTTATATGAAGTAGTAGTTTGATATGTGAAAGGATACATTCAGATGACCTCTCTCTCTCTCTCTCTCTCTCTCTCTCTCTCTCTCT
>JAXCMG010000075.1:838423-864303 GCA_034642415.1 Podarcis siculus | reverse complement strand
GAGAGACCTCCAAACTACCAATGAGTTATTAACTTCATAAAATGTATTTGAGAATGGGTCTCACATGTATGTTCATTTTATGCTCACACACATTCACCCTGAATGGCTGGTGATGGTTTAAAGAAAAAGGCATGTGGTCATATAGGGCAGATCATCCATGATTTTGGGAGGCTGTGCAAGCTCAGAGAAAGTTCACCCATCAGGACAATTACTCTTATTTACATTCCTGTAACTTGGTGGACATTTTCCTAGCTTTTTGCATAAGGTAAAAAGGTAAATGACCCCTGGACAATTAAGTCCAGTCAAACTTGACTATGGGGTTGCGGCACTCATCTTGCTTCAAGCTGAGGGAGCCCATGTTTGTCCGCAGACAGCTTTCCGGGTCATGTGGCCAGCATGACTAAACCGCTTCTGGCACAACGGGACACCGTAACGAGTGCCAGTGCGCACAGAAACATCATTTACCTTCCTGCCGCAACGGTACCTATTTATCTACTGGTGCTAGTATGTTTTCAAACTGCTAGGTTGGCAGGAGCTGAGAAAGAGCAACAGGAGCTCACCCCATCACATGGACTCGAACTGCCAACCTTCTGATTGGCAAGCTCAAGAGGGTCAGTGGTATAGACCACACGCCGCACGCTCCCCTTATTTCTCACAACACAATTGGCAAACAAGGTATTTCTGCTAATAAAAAGATAAAAGGTTCAGAGGTGCACCTGGCCCTTATAATGCTTGTTTCTGCTTCAGTATGAAAGAATGAGCACAGAAATGGATCATTTTCTGGACAATAGAGACTAACTTGCGGAATGTGCCAAAATTTGCCCCTGAGCATTTCTTTAAATGCAAAATTTCATTTCTTGCTTTGTCTAAAGTCCTTAATTTCAGATGTGGAGAAATACTTCAGGACTGTAGTTAAAGTTAATTTTCCAAATTCATCAGTGAAGTGTTGGAACCAGTGCTACATGAAAAGTTATCATCACGGATGCCTTTTTCCCTCACAAAAGCTATGGCCTTCTGCCTTTATGTAGCCATTCAGCGACCATCTGCCAGTTACGAACTTTGGCTCTGAATGTTGTTCATTTTGATCATCACCATCTATAGATATATAATATTTTCGAAACCAGAAGAACCATAAAGTAAATGTGTCAATTATCATTCTGACTGGGGGCTGGGGCGGTGGAGGTAGGCTGCTTGTCACACAAAATTGTTTGTGATTTATTAAAGTAGCCATTTCAAAATAATGAAAGGTGACATGATTTTGTAGGGACCTTCTGCAGATACGTTAAGCTCATCGTTTGCTGGTTTTTAAACTCTAAATAACTCTTCCCCCCCCTAAACTGTGATCCAAACCCTTCCCATGCCAGCACAAAAGAGCTTTGAACGAGATGTATCAGCAGTTATATTAGAGAGGGGAGTCACGAAACCTGGCATTCATAAAACATTGCATAAAAAATAAACCTATGCTGGCATCCCAGTTATTTCTCTGTGCAGTTTTTGAAACTAAAAACATGAATATGACCAACAGCTCAAACTGCACTGATTGCAGATCTGTGGATCAGTTTATTTCTGGTCCGTGTCGTCACCTTTAAGTCCATTCTATTGAGAACAACAAAGGAACATAAGATCTGTCTTTGGCAAGTGTGCTGAAAGATGGAGCAGAGGATGTATTTAACACATTGTTTGCTTGTTTGGGTCACTGGGAGTTGTCTGGCTTCTACATATAATATATATTTCTTAAAACCCATTTGTTTTGGGGTTTTTTAATTAAAACCTTTTGGGTGCCATTCACACACACCCAAGCCTAGAAGCCATAAAACTATGCTACCTCAAGAGGTTTCAGGAGGCACAGGGAAACTCATCGCATAGTGACATCATCAACATCATCAAATTTATTATTTATACCCCACGCATCTGGCTGAGTTTCCCTAGCCACTCTGGGTGGCTCCCAGTCAAGTGTTAAAAACAATACAGCATTAAATATTAAAAACTTCCCTAAACAGGGCTGCCTTCAGATGTCTTTTAAAAATAAGATAGCTGCTTATTTCCTTGACGTCTGATGGGAGAGCGTTCCACAGGGCGTGTGCCACTACCGAGAAGGCCCTCTGTTTGGTTCCCTGTAACATTACTTCTTCTCTGGGAACCACCAGAAGGCCCTCTGTGCTAGATGTCAGTGTCTGGGCTGAATGATGGGGGTGGAGACGCTCCTTCAGGTATACAGGTATACATCATGTCCAACTTCAGAATCACGTAACACGAAACATGATGAAAGAGAGAGAAGGGGCTGTTGCCTTTGGCTCATTAATGTGTCCCTAACCAGCAACATCTATTTCTGACCTAAAATTTTGTCTTAAAGAATTGCAATGTGGAGCATCATATATATAATTTGCTACAGTTAATTAGCACAATATATGGATTTTATTGAGGGTGAAAGAGGAGAGCGCAAAATATGGTCTGAAGCTCAACATCAAAAAAACGAAGATCATGGCCACTGGTCCCATCACCTCCTGGCAAACAGAAGGGGAAGAAATGGAGGCAGTGAGAGATTTTACTTTCTTGGGCTCCATGATCACTGCAGATGGTGACAGCAGCCACGAAATGAAAAGACGCCTGCTTCTTGGGAGAAAAGCAATGACAAACCTAGACAGCATCTTAAAAAGCAGAGACATCACCTTGCCAACAAAGGTCCATATAGTTAAAGCTATGGTTTTCCCAGGGGTGATGTATGGAAGTGAGAACTGGACCATAAAGAAGGCTGATCGCCGAAGAATTGATGCTTTTGAATTATGGTGCTGGAGAAGACTCTTGAGAGTCCCATGGACTGCAAGAAGATCCATCCTTAAGGAAATCAGCCCTGAGTGCTCACTGGAAGGACAGATCATGAAGCTGAGGCTCCAATACTTTGGCCACCTCATGAGAAGAGAAGACTCCCTGGAGAAGACCCTGATGTTGGGAAAGATGGAGGGCATAAGGAGAAGGGGACAACAGAGGACAAGATGTTTGGATAGTGTTCTCGAAGCTACCAGCATGAGTTTGACCAAACTGCGGGAGGCAGTGGAAGACAGAAGTGCCTGGCGTGCTCTGGTTCATGAAGAGTCGGACACGACTAAACGACTAAACAACAACAACAACAACAACAACAATGGATTTCATCTGAATGAATGCAATGCTTCAAATTCCAAGGCTGAAACCCTTTAACTCTGTGCAACCCTTGCCCCTTTAATATAAACAAGAGACATCAAAACCAGAATGGAAGATAGCACCTAAACACGACCCACAATACTCTGCTATCAAGTCGATAGAAAATTTTACTTCAGAAGAGAAAGCCTTAATGCGTCAATATTGGACTTTGCCAACCATGGCCCTGGCGGAAATCTTGGAAAGGCTAGACTTATTGAAAAGCTTAAATTGTGCAAAACAGAAATTAACGGGGCTTAAATTGTGCAACACAGAAGAAGCAATGGGCTTAAAATTAAAATTAAAGGAATTTAAGTCACAAGTGATAGAGGAGATAAAAATTGGAAAAATGACCCTGCACAGCAACGGGTTATTGCAGAGATAAATCTGTTGTCAAATAATCATGTGCAAAGTAAAAAAGAGGGAAAGTTACTCCTGCCTGCAACAAAAATAATTCCTAAAATGACAAATCCTGGGCTCTGGACATAAATGATCGGGAAGAATTTAGATCAACACAAAAGAAAATTACTCCAGTGACCAGTTTAGAAAGGAAAGGCCCAGTGATTACAAATGTGAGTATAATATGTCCAATGATCGAAACCACTGAATAGCCAGATACTACCTCAAGTAGTCAAAATGAATGCATCTTGCTAATCTCTCCTCTCTCCTTGATATCCAAAGTTGGCAGCTTATTTGTGCTGAGAAATATGTTGGTTACTGGTGAATGCATTTCTGTTCTGAGTAATTAAACAAGAGTTTCTGGAAGCTGCCTCAAAGAAATGGAAGCATGGCTGTTTTACTCTGAGAACTTGGTTAAACTTCATTGTGTTGCAGGAAAGAAACCGGTTTTTAAAAGTTTTCGCTCGGAGCAGAAAAGTCTCTTGTAATTATGCAAGCATTGCTCTGATCTCCTATCTCTTTCACTTCACCCAACACCTACGCATGGCTTTCTATAGAGAAGGCATAACAGCGTTGTCAGCAGCAGACTTACAAAACCATGAGTCAAACCCACCCACGTAGTGATTTTCTTGCTAAAAAGTTCTCATAATTTTATTTACTTGCAATTTTGGACAGTCCTACCCGTTTATGTCTCACAGTTAGGTAGTATTTTTTTTTGGGGGGGGGGTTATTCCATCAGCGGGCACAGCATTCTACAGAAGAGCATTTGTGTATTCTCAGTTGAATCTTGACTGCTGATTCATGCTTTACCTAACAGGTGCTGGTAGGAGACATAGCATGTTTATTTAAAACATTATATGCTATACAGTGGTACCTCAGGTTACATACGCTTCAGGTTACACACTCTGCTAACCCATAAATAGTGCTTCAGGTTAAGAACTTTGCTTCAGTATAAGAACAGAAATCGGGCTCCGGCGGCGCAGCAGCAGCAGGAGGCCTCATTAGCTAAAGTGGTGCTTCAGGTTAAGAATAGTTTCAGGTTAAGAACAGACCTCTGGAACGAATTAAATGCTTAACCTGAGGTACCACTATATACTGCTAAGGTCCTGAAATACAGGCTTACAGCAGACTTTCTGCTAGTCAAAGGGCAGAACCTACTAGAACTCTAAAATACAAAGTTTCTCATTGTCCAGCGGTGGAGATCCTCCCTGAATCCTGCCCTCTGAACATCTCTACCTGGCCCTTCAGACTCTCCCCATGTCACAACCCCTCACTGACCAGACTCTGCACCCTTCAGGAGTGCTTTTGCCCAGCTGAAATATGTCCTGAACTGGGATGGTTCCTCTTGGTTGCCTGGAAGAGACTGGAGAAGGTGCGTGTATGCAAACCTCTGGCTTTCGCATGGTTGAAATGTAGCTTACTATACAAAGGTAAGAACCACAGCCATTGCGCCTTCCTCTCAAGGATGGGCATTGTTATTATAGCACCCTGAGCATGGACAAAATTTGGGGGCCCCTGCTGCAGCGGCTCCAGTGGTCTGTGCAGGAGGAGAAGTTCAAAGTGGTCTACTTGGAGGCAGCGCTGGAGTGGTGGGGAGGAGGAGACACAGACCCAGTCCAGCCCCTGTGTGCCCAGGACACACAAGAAGAAGCCATGGGTCCCCTCCAGCCCTGACGCACCCAGGGAGCATGAGTTGGCATGGCTAAGACAGTGGGTTGATGTCCAACAACATCTGGAGGGCAGTGGTTAGCAACTTGTGGGTTAGGGGTTGCACCAGCAAGCAACTGTGGCTCACAGAAGATTTCTAAAGGCAGTCATGCAAAGTGGTTATATTACTTCCCCTACCACCTCCTGTGATTTTTAAGGGGACCCTCCCCAATTTCTATGGCATTGATTCTGGTAGCGTTCAGAAGACCTCAGCTCTGCCATAAGTTCCAGAAAGGAGTCTGATGCAAGCTTCTCAAAACAAGGAGGTGCTGGTAGCCCTGGCTCTAAGGCCAGGGGCTTCCAGTGAAGGGGAATCTTCTAGAATCCCCTACCTCCTCTCCATATTTTAAAGCATTGGCCCTCAGGGTCACAGCAGGTTGTGGGGGGGGGGCAGCAACAACATGGCTTGTGTTGTCCATGTGGTCCACTTCTAGGATGTCAACTAATACTAGACAATTAGGGCTTCTGCTACAGAGCTTCAGGATAATGCAAGTTCTACTATTTGAGTCATGATTCTGCCACCCAAATGGGAGCTTTGCATTTCATATCAAAAGTCTGTACATCTCAGTCAAGTTCTTGAGATGTTGGCAGCCCAACCTACCTCCTCCTCTTACAGTTGCTTGGAAAGGGACCCAACTATTTTCAGCAACAGAGATACCAAAAGTTGGACCGGTTCTTTGGAGACAATCATCCTCTTTGCTGATCATGTTTAAAATGACTACTGGGGACAGGAAGCCTTTTGTGGGACATTTGAGGTACAAAAAGAATTATCAGTGTAAACAAAACTACATCTTACTTAATAGAAAAGCAGCAAGCAATTAACATGCACAGTTTCACCTCACCGCAGCTGGTTACTCCCTCATGAGATTCGTTTCTTAGAAGCCAAACAATCTCATGAAGATGGCATTTGGTTGAAAACAAAATGTAATGTGTAGAGCACTTGATTAGTACTGAAATAAAATCAATCAGATGAGACTTACTTTGGCAGTTAAGGAATTGTTGTACACTGAGGGGGATAGCAATCAAATCTCTGTGTATTTTCCAGTTTCTTAAAACTATTCGGCTGATGGATAATAAGCATTACAAGAACATTATATCTAGCATCAGTGGTGAGTAACAAACATCTGGGTGAGAGAATTTACTTTTACTTCAGCCCAATACTAGCAGCCCTGTTTAGGGAAGCATTTAATATTTGATGAATTATTTATTTTAATATTTTGTCAGAAGCCACCCAGAGCGGCTGGGGAAACCCAGCCAGATGGGCGGGGTATAAATGATAAATTATTATATTATTATTATTATGGCATTGGCTGAAAAGAGACAACAGAGCTGGAGAACCTGCAGCTCTCCAGATATTGTTGTGATCCAATTCCCATCAGCCTCAGTTGGGGATGGGCGGCAAATTGAATTCTGTTCACATTTAAAGGCAAACCTACATAATTAGAATTTCCAAAAGAATAGGCAAACTGAAACACAGCTATAATTCAATAGTCGCACATCTCCAAATTTTGCAATGGGTAGAAAAATTCGTGGTACCTCAATTTACGAACTTAATCCATTCCTGAAGTCCGTTCTTAAATGAAATCCGTTCTTAAACTGAGGCACGCTTTCCCTAATGAGGCCTCCCACCACCGGTGCCCTTCCGTTCGTAGACCAAGGTAAAGTTCGCAAACCGGAACACTACTTCCGGTTTTGCGGCGTTCGTAAACCAAATAGTTCGTAAACAGGACTGTTCATAAACCGAGGTACCACTGTAGTCTGTGGACAAATGCCGGCTCCCTCGGCCTGAAAGCGAGATGAGTGCCACAACCCCATAGTCACCTTTAACTGGAATTAACAGTACAGAGGTCCTTTACCTTTACTTTACTATAGTAAGTGTGCATAGCAATGCATATATTAGTGAAAATAGGATACTGTGAAATTGCATTAAAATCTGTATATTAGGGAAAATTCAGACTAAAACACAAATGAATCTTCATAAAGACTGGGAGGGAAGAGAGATATTTCCTTACTTATTTTATTAAGGAAACCCAACATCTGCTTGGCTGTGGAGGTGCTTCTCCAGAATTCAGGGATGTGTCTGTCATTTTTACACCATTTTTAAAATTTTCTGGTACTCTGGACAGGTTGGTCATTCTGCTGGCAAAGTCGCAGTGTGCATCTCCTGTCCTGGCATTAACAAGAGTATACTGCAGGAATGCTGTTCCCAATCCCCAGCTCTATAAATTGCATTCATCGTAAGAGTGTAAAAGGAATTAATATTTTTATTGAAAGTAGTGCTGGTGAAATAGTAAGTTCTAGCCTTTGGCACCTGAAATTTATGCTCAAAACCTATGCCTGGTTATATCACAACAAAACTGAATTATGCATAAGCAGCAACTCGATTTCTCTATAGTGGATTGTTGTATATTCATTTCCAATAAATATAAGGACCACTAGATGTGTATGCATTGTCCCACTACCTTGTTTAACTTTTCTCTCCCCTGATAGTAATTTAAACTCTCCCCAGTGCCAACCTTTCCACAAAGAAAGTTGCATTTCTAATTTGCCGTACAAAAGAAAACACTTATAACACCAAAATGGGTTGCAGTGCTTTGCTGATGATGATTTGGTGTCTAGGATATTTTATTTTTCTTCTCGTTTTTTGGTCAAACGGACCCCTACACAAATGGAAGGAGAACGAGAGAATTGCTCTACATTTTTCAAAAATACCTTTCCCCCATCAAATAACTCCATATCTAGGTATATCTAGGCACATCAAATGTGACTAAGGTAAAGGGACCCCTGACCGTTAGGTCCAGTCGCGGACAACTCTGGGGTTATGGCGCTCATCTTGCTTTATTGGCTGAGGGAGCCAGTGCACAGCTTCCAGGTCATGTCACCAACATGACTAAGCCACTTCTGGCGAACCAGAGCAGCACACGGAAACGCCGTTTACCTTCCCACCAGAGCGGTACCTATTTATCGACTTGCACTTTGACGTGCCTTTGAACTGCTAGGTTAGCAGGAGCTGGGACTGAGCAATGGGAGCTCACCCCGTCGAGGGGATTCGAACCACCAACCTTCTGATCGGCAAGCCCTAGGCTCTGTGGTTTAGACCACAGCACCACCCGTCAAATGTGACTAATGTGAGCTAATTGTGAGCACACTCAAGCCAGAGTTACACAGAAAAGCACACATGCCAACATCATCAAATTGAGAGAGTTACGCGTGTGCTTAGCTTTTCTCATTGGGTGTCAGGATGCTGCCAGGGGCTCCCGGCTGGTTTCTCACCATCCTTTTTTATTTTATGTTTACAGAGAACCCAGCCTCTTGGATAATGGCATTGTCCCAAGTGAATCTCCACCCCCCCCACTTCCTCATTCATCACCATCATCACCTCTTCTACATGTACTGCTACGTGCCCTTTGTCTTTGAGCTCTTTGCTCTCCTACTTTTAAGGCTCGCCGGCTTCTGGGAGATGAAGGGTCTGGAACGACGAGTCAGCTGGGTGTTTTTCTGTCTGTCCCGTGATTTCCCAGTTTCCCCCCTCATCTGCCTCTGAGCTATGACCTCCCTCCACCCCCTGTTGTAAATCTATAGTGTCTTTCTCTTTCTCCTCCCTGGAAGGGTCAGGCTAGGGAGGCGTCTCCACCATTCCTCCTCTGCCCAGTCCCTGACGTTGGGCAGGATTTCAAGTAACTGTTAGACTGAGGTCAACAGGACTTTGAACTTGGAAGCTGTGTGTGATATGTGGAGGTGGTTTTGGGCAGGACTGAGGCAAAGGTCATGATTGTGCCCCCTCCCTATTCCATGTACAGTGGTACCTGGGGTTACGTACTTAATTCGTTCCGGAGGTCCGTTCTTAACCTGAAACTGTTCTTAACCTGAAGCACCACTTTAGTTCATGGGGCCACCCGCTGCTGCCGTGCCGCTGCTGTGTGATTTCTGTTCTCATCCTGAAGCAAAGTTCTTAACCCGAGGTACTATTTCTGGGTTAGCAGAGTCTGTAACCTGAAGCGTATGTAACCTGAAGCGTATGTAACCCGAGGTACCACTGTACACACATTAGTTAAGCTCACTGTTTAATCTTTACTTCAACATTGGTGACAGAATAATGTACTCTACTACAATCAAAACAGCAGATTAGTTGGGGAGGGGCAAGACAGGCTGTGAAGTACTAACAGGCCTGTTCTCAAGCAGAGGGGAATGGCCAGAAGGCTTCGGAAGAACAACCAAGAGGACTGTTGCTCCTCCCCTCCCTCGATCTGCCCCTGAGACCATTGTCAAACCTTGCCCAACGGTAGGGTTGTTCCTGGTTTTCAGAGCGAATTTAAGAACCCTCCACTGAAGTCAGCTTCCTATTAGGTATATCTGTGAGCTGATCCCCTATCCTTGTCTGCCTCTTGGTTCTCTTCTTGTCAAATGTTTGCTATATACATATAGCAAAACTTTCAGAGTACAGGGGGAAGAAAACTCACTTCCACATAAGGCCTCCCCTTAGCTGAAAATGATATGCAGAATGTTATTTCCTGCTGGGAGATCATGGGGCTTGTAACACCCTGTGAGTCATTTCTAGCTAAGGAGAGGCCTGGCAAGGCTGCTCCTTAGCTAGAAACAGCAGGGGGGATGTAGTTTACATTCTAATAACAAGTGCCACGCTCTCTCGGCAGTCTGAAAGAACTGGCACGATCCAAAATTCTACCATCCCGTTCTCAGTCGTGGGTTGAATAGCTTTGTAGAAGGATCCTGTTCAGTTGCTGGGCCTGATTATCTTCTAAATTAGAATCGGTTTGGTTTAGTGTGGATTCAGCAATGTCAGCCGAGGTGCTCTTGCGCTAGGGCAAGCTCAGCGAGAGCTGAATAGCTTTGACAAGAAGACAAAGATGCCAAGAACCTGCTTGATGAAAGAATTGTTTGCAATTGCTACCGAAAAACTGCCATTCCGTGAAAATATCACCTGGGAAGGATGGCACTATTATATGAAATAGGCAGCTTTGATACATAAAAGCAGCCCTGAATGAAAAGGAAGCTAAGCCAAATTGTGTTGCTTAAGTACGGTGTGTGATAGGGATGGGCAGTAGGATAAAAAGCATTCTTAATCAGAAATAAGTCAATGGAGCATACTTGCAAGAAAGTGTTCTTAGGATTGTAGCCTAAATGAGAATCTTATACCCACTGAGATGAAGGTCAGATGGAGAGACGGTAATCAAGGTGTTGTAGTGAAGGATTCAGTGGGAAACTAGATCATGTTTCCTCTCCTCACACAATGCAGTATTTTGTTGTTGCTGCTGGCAACTATCTGTCTTGAGAGACAATGGAACGTGCCTTCGGGGGTGAAGTCAAATAATAATAATAATAATAACAATAACAATAATTTATTATTTATACCCCTCCCATCTGGTTGGGCTTCCCCAGCCACTCTGGGCGGCTTCCAACAAACTATTAAAATACAGCAATCCATCAAACATTAAAAGCTTCCCTAAAAGCTTCAGATGTCTTCTAAAAGTCTGGTAGTTGTTGTCCTCTTTGACATCTGGTGGGAGGGCATTCCACAGGAAGAGCGCCACTACCGAGAAGGCTCTCTGCCTGGTTCCCTGTAACCTCACTTCTCTCAGGGAAGGAACCGCCAGAAGGCTGGCTGACCTAACTGGAAGAATCCATGACCAAAAAGAAGAGGAAACACAAGAAGACTGGAAGAAATTTAAAGACTATTTAGCTAGATATTGTAATATAAGAGAATTAGGAAATTCTTGAAAGTAATAAATTAGGCTTAGGAATAAAAAAAAAAGAATTTTTATAGTGAACATTATGGATTGGAACATAAAGTAAAGATAAGAAGTCTGTAATTGAAAGAAGGTATTTGTGTTATAAATATGAAGTTGGAAACTGTTAAATATGTGATACAATGAAATTCAGGTTGAGGGGTGTCGAAGAAGTCATTTAGCAATGTAATATAACCAGGATACAAGAAGAAACAATTCTTTGTTGTTGTTGTTGGTATGTTTTTTTGTTGTGTTAAGTGCATTGTTTTTCTTTTGTGTTAATGTCTATGTTCTATAAGAGAAAATTAATTTTTTTGGGGGGGGGAATCACTGTGCCATTTAGAGGGAGGGGAGATGTTTTTATAATAAATAAAATGTTTTTTATTGCTCTGCGTGAGGCCTAGCTTCAGACAACATATTGGCCAGTATTCACCAGTGAAATGAACCATTGGTCATTTGCTCTTATAAATGAGAATTGGGCATTTCATCACCAAAATGGCAGGTTTTTTTAAAAAAAGTAGCTGAGTGCTCCCCAGAAGGCTTTGTGCAGAAATGTTTTTGAAACGTGGGACTGGATTATTTCACCCATAGGGCAATTCACAGGTTCTAGGGGTTATTTAAGGACTCTCAAATCTCACCGCAAACACTACTTGCTCACCTGGTCAGTATCCATACGAGCTCTAATTTGGCCTTACCAAAAACCTTTGGACTAATCCATACACTCTCCTTTATTACTATTTTCCCTCAAAACACCATATCTCTTACATCACTGCTTACTGCCTCCCTATACACTTTGTGGCTCTTTCCTCCTGCTACCTCTGTTGCATCTGCAAAAGTCACAAAATCACAATATGCAGAATAGTTGGGATCAGTGCAATGTATGCATTTCCAAACCCAGCTTCTTTTGAAGAGTATTTCTTCTTCAGAAGAAGAAAAAAACAACCCCACATACATTTCATTTAAAAAACATTCAAAGGGGATTGTGCAGGGAAGAAAATAAAAAATAATGAGGTAATAATAGCAGGTTTAGATGCTGGGAAACAGTTCCCCGTGGGCTCAGCTTGCCTCATTGTGTAGATTATATATGGCTTCATTATGAACAAAAAACAATTTACTGTAGAACTGTTTTCTGGAAGGCCATTTTATGCATCATATACCTTGCTGACAGTTTACAACCATTTTTAACCTGTATAAAATTAATTATATTTATAGGTGGTGCCCAGATGAACTGCAACATACTGAACAGTGTGTGTCATTTGCTTCCCCTATTCTTGCACACAATTTCCTGAAACAGACAGCTTCTCGACAGGGCATAGGGGATGGATGCTGCCTCACACCATTGGAATCCTCTGCAGATTCCTACTGGTGAACTAGCCGAGAATGTTTCATGCTCGTTATTCATCGGGGGCAGCATCTATCTGTAGCAGTCACTTTTTAAAAAGAAGAAGAAGAAGAAGAATTGACAGTCCAGGGTGCCTGTAGGCATCTTCATTTGTATCAAAACATACACCCAGACAGCTTTATGGCTCTGGGATGGGCACCGTGATGATGGGGTATTCGCATCTGCATTAACTCCATGAGCCAATGATTGGATCTCTCTTTCTGGAATCAGGGCACTTGCTAAGAAATTGTTCTGTCCAGACAACTGAGGTCCAGCTCCAAGGGCGTTCTGGTGGTTCCCTCCCTGTGAGAAGTGAGGTTAAAGAGAACCAGGCAGAGGGCCTTCTCGGTAGTGGCACCTGCCCTGTGGAACGCCCTCCCTTCAGATGTCAACGAAATAAACAACTATCTGACTTTTAGAAGACATCTGAAGGCAGCCCTGTTTAGGGAAGTTTTTTAATGTTTGATGTTTTATTGTGTTTTTAATATCCTGTTGGAAGCTGCCCAGAGTGGCTGGGGAAACCCAGCCAGATGAGCAGGGTATAAATAATAAATTATTATTATTATTATTATTATTATTATTATTATTAGTCCGCATTGCAGAGTTGGGCAACAAAAGAGGAGACTGAGAGCAGGTACAATAGCCATCTTCAAATATCTAAAGAACTGTCACATGGAAGAGGGAACAAGCTTGTTTTCTCCTGCTCTGGAGGGTGGGACTTGAACCAAACCAAATCCCAAACCGGAATTAAGATTGCCTGAAGAAATATCAACAACCTCAGATATGCAGATGACACAACTTTGATGGCATAAAGTGAGGAGGCATTAAAGAACCTCTTAATGAGGGTGAAAGAGGAGAGCACAAAATATGGTCTGCAGCTCAACATCAAAAAAACGAAGATCATGGCCACTGGGCCCATCACCTCCTGGCAAATAGAAAGGGAAGAAATGGAGGCAGTGAGAGATTTTACTTTCTTGGGTTCCATGATCACTGCAGATGGTGACAGCAGTCACGAAATTAAAAGACACCTGCTTCTTGGGAGAAAAGCAATGACAAACCTAGACAGCATCTTAAAAAGCAGAGACATCACCTTGCCAACAAAGGTCCCTAAAGTTAAAGCTATGGTTTTCCCAGTAGTGATGTACAGAAGTGAGAGCTGGACCATAAAGAAGGCTGATCAGCGGAGAATTGATGCTTTTGAATTATGGTGCTGGAGGAGACTCTTGAGAGTCCCCAGGAACTTCCGGGTTAGCGCCATCGACTAATGGCGGATTCCCTCTGAGCTCCGGAGGGAATCGGCTCTGCAGGATCGGGTCTTGCCGCTGCGGCGACGCGGGGACCCTCAAAAATCACAGGCGGTGAAGCCTGTGAACCTGGTGACTCGGCGGGCACCATTTGCACCCCCCGACCTGCGAAGGAGCCTTTTTAAAGGCTTCGGAATGGGGGACGGGGTGAGCGGCGCGGTGCTGAGAGTCGACTGCTTCTCCTGTGGAGTGAAGCTGCATTGCCATGGTCGGAGAGCGCTGACTTCTTCTTGTGAACAATTGGATTCTAAAAGTAAGAACCCGTGAGTATTACGGAAATTGGAACTGTAAAGAATTTTTTTTTTAAGAATTAGGTACGATTGGGGAAGGTGTAAAAAGGAAGTCTGCCTCCCCGTCTTGTAAACAAGTTAAAGCAAGGACCTGCTAACTAAGGTCAAGAGAACCTCTTTTTTCCATCTTTGGTAAAAGACTTTAATTTCACGGTTTGGCAGTATAAGAAATCTTGCCGGAGGATAAAGAGCTAATTTTGGTAGCTGAAGTGCCACCCCCCCCCCGGACCCGGGAGTGTTCCATGAGAGAGCCTGTTGATGAGGTACTAAAGAGTTTGACAGCTGTCAAATTAGCTGTCAAGACGGAAAAAGAGAGTTTTGTTTCTGTTGCTTCTGCTGGTTATATCTGTTACAATTTTGTTACAATTTGTTGAAAACAAGGAAGAACTGATACAAACTAACTGGATTTTTGGATTTGAACTGGAATGAACATTATGAAACCAAAATCCCTCTAGAGGGGGTTTTGGGACATTACAAGAATGGCTGGAGGAGGGAGAATTCAGGCTGAATTGGACAGAGTCTTTGTTCTCTTGGGAAAGTTACAAGGCCAAATTGATGTTTTGGCTATAAATGTTACAACTCTGGACTCAACTGTAAACAATATCATTGAATCTGATAAGGATTTGAATCAGGAAGTTTATTCAACTGAACAGAAAGAGAAACTTGACAACTTCGAGAATTTGAAGAAGGAGACATATGTTGTCCCTGAAGAAAAGGAAGGAGGAGCTGTAATTCTGCAGATGATGAAGGAGGACTTGAGGTCTGACATGATGGTAATGAAGGAAAATAAGAACTTGATGTGGAAAATCTGGCCTGAATTGGTGATTGAAAAAAGGAGAGATCTCCTTATGTGGAGATCTGAAGACCTAAGGATTACAAATGTGCTTAAGGTGGAGGTTGGAGCCTTGGGGTCATTTGGACTTGAAAGGGGTAAGAAACAAGATTTGGGCTCCACTTTTAAGTATGGAGGACTGGTTGGAAGAAATATGGATCCTAAAGGGCCAGAGCTTCTCCGAGATTTGGTGTTTAATTTTAAGGACTATCAAAAAAACCGGCAGAGAGGAATTGAGAGAGAATTAAGAGCCTCGGATGTGAGATCTCCAGGCTAATACTAGATTAAGACTGATGGACATTTGTTGGGGACTGAAACCGGGAAAGGGGGGGGGTTGGGAATCCAAAGGGTACATAATTATAATGTGTTTTGTTTTTATTTTGTTTTTGTAATGTGTATGAAAATTGGGAAATTCGTGGAAGGGAATTTGGGCCGACTTTAGAAAGAATGTTTTAAGAATGTGTATTGATGTATAAGCATTGATGTTTAAGTTTGGATAAGGTAAAATTGGTTTTTTAAAATGAACTAAATTTAATGAAAATAAGGTTAGCAAAAATAAATTGAGGAAATGGATGAAAGAGAAAAAGTAAAATAATAATATGTTAAATTAAGTATAGAAATAGGTTGAAAATTATGGATAAGGATTTGCTGAATTAACAATTTGAATTGGAATACAAGAAAGGGAGGTATGAGGAGGTCAGGGAAATATGTTATTGAAAAATAGGTATTGTGAAATTTATGTGTTTTTAATCTTTTTTGCTTTTTCCTTTTTTATTCTTTTTTATTGTATTAAATTTGAAAATCTTAATAAATATATATATTTTTTTAAAAAAGAGAGACTCTTGAGAGTCCCATGGACTGCAAGAAGATCAAACCTATCCATTCTGAAGGAAATCAGCCCTGAGTGCTCACTGGAAGGACAGATCCTGAAGCTGAGGCTCCAATACTTTGGCCACCTCATGAGAAGAGAAGACTCCCTGGAAAAGACCCTGATGTTGGGAAAGATGGAGGGCACAAGGAGAAGGGGACGACAGAGGACGAGATGGTTGGACAGTGTTCTCAAAGCTACTAACATGAGTTTGACCAAACTTCGGGTGGCAGTGGAAGACAGGAGTGCCTGGCGTGCTAAATGAAATGCTGGAAAATGTTCATAAGAACTTTTTTTAAAAAAAAAAAAATATCGTAGACTGATGCACAAATGTGGCAAAGTTTTTTTTTTAAAAAAAATCATATTTATTAAAATTTCCAAAATACAAAAAAAAACAAAAAAAACAAAAAAATGAAATACATTTGAAATCTTACTTTCATTACCCACTTTCTGGGACTCCCCCATCCCCCTCCCTACTGTATTCCCCTTTCATAGTGTTGGTTCTACAAGCTCTCACTCCAAATTTACAACTTAATTTGTTTAACCCCATATTCAAATTTAAATTATACAATCATCATCATTACCTTAAAAAAAAAATACAAATCAAAAATTCTCTCCCCAAGGTCCACCCCAGTTTCATTCCACGAATTCCCTTTTTCTTTTAATAAAAACACCCCAACCAAATATAAAAAAAAAATTCAAAGAAATAGTTACACAGCCTTTGGATTCTAATTCTCCCTCCCCCCCCCCTTCCCCGGTTTGAATTCCCCATGTCCATCAGTCTGTCTGTCTGTTGTCTGCCTGGAAGTCTTAGATCCATACTCAAATCAGTTCCACCTTGCCAGTTTCTTTTTTTTTTAATATTATTTTTATAGTGTTTAACTTCAAACATCCAATCCAAAAACGACCCCAAGGGGTTCCCCCCATTGTTCTGTTCCATGTTGTTGTCCAGTTTCTTGTCCTGTTCCGCTGCTAAAACGTTCTAATTCAGAAATTTGGTACCTCTGCAGGGGTTATTGTTATTCAGGAACAAAAACTTACGTCCAGTCCCTTCCTTTCTTCAATAGAAAATTCTATTGTCTCCTTTAATGTAAACACCCCTGTAGACAAAATACTATTTCAGTTTTGCAGCTTTCCCAGGAGATAACAAGTCCTGTACAGTTCCCAGAGTGTTTTTCCGCTTATGGCCGTTCTTGTAATGTCCCGAAACCCCTCTAGGGGGATTGTAATAACTTTGTTTCCTCTTATCCAAAAGTCCGGTTGTTGTTCCGTATTTTCAACATTTTGTATCCAAATCGTAACAAATTGTAACGAAATTAACTAGCAAAGTCCTCATAGCAAAGTCCTCTTACACTTTCCGACTTTGACAGCCACTTTGACAGCTGTCAAAGTCTACGTCTCTTTTCCCCAGGCTCTCTCGTAGGTCGCCCCGGTTCCTGGGGGGGGGTTACGTTTCCCTTCTCACTCCACTCTTCTCCTCCAGCACAATTCTTGTAATTTCCCATCGTGAAATTCTTGATTTTTGTCCAAAATACGCTTCTCTCTAGACCTTGGTTACTCAGTCCTTGTTTTAAAATGCTTACAATAGGGAGGGGGGACTGACTTCCTTTTTGGATCCCCCCCGCTCGTGCCAAATCCGAAAAAAATTCCTTTTTTTCTCCTTTTAAACCCGGTTTCCAAATTACTCACGGGTTGTTGTTAAAAGTCCGAATTTTCAATGGAAGAAGTCAGCGCTCTCCGCCGGATGGCATGCGGCTTCGCTCGGCAGGGGAAGCAGAGGACTCAAAGCACCAGGCCACTCCCCGGCACCCGATCCGAAGCCTTTAAAAAGGCTTCTTCACGAGTCGGGAGGGCGCTAACGGTGCCAGCCGAGTCACCCATGTCCACGGTCTCCGTGCCCGTGGTTTTTGGGGGTCCCCGCGTCACCGGCGTGGTAGGACCCAGCCCCTGCCGAGCAGACTCCCTCCGGAGCTCGGAGGGAGTCCGCCATTCAGCGATGGCGCCAACCCGGAAGTGGACAGAAATGTGGCAAAGTGAGCTGAACATTGGAAAAAGAATTGGTCAAATTATCATCCAATCCTCACTTTGGAGGAAGATAAAGGATTGAGACTTCCACATTGCCCAGTAAGTTCTATCTGGGCTCTTACAGATATATTCATGTCAAAATTCCAGTATTGCTTCTTGAAGTCATCATGCAATTAAAAGAATAAAAACCCTCTCCTTACAAGAAACTTTCATGCTGTAGAGTTTGAAATCCTGTCCCAGGTGACCTTTCTGTAAAGTTTGTGTTGATAGGATAGACTGCAGACTGAAACACTATATGCCAAAATATGGGGTTATAATTCATTATAATGCAATGACTTTCCAGAAGGGGAGAATCATCTTTAATAGCGTATTATAGCAATCTATTTGGTTATAACACATCAACAGACCAAAGTATATCAAAAATCCCTGAGCCATGCCACACTTAGGAGCAATTGAAAGATAAGCTTCATGGAGGGAAAGCGCAGTAAATTTGCCTATTGGAATATTTCAAAATCCTTAAAAAATATTGTGGAAAACTCCTGCAAAACCCTTGGAGAGACTGGGCACCCAAGGGCATGATGGTTTGCTATTTCATTTAGCAATGGCCTGCCAGACTGATTGGTCCAAATTTGAGCCGATTAACAGAATAACCAGATATTTTACCGAAAGCTTCTATCATGTGCATCAAGATGGGAATACTAGTCTGAGGTTCCGAAATAAGCAAAAGAATGTCATCTGCAACAAACACTAATTTGTGTTCAACTGAATTATGAACTGCTCTATGAATCTCACAATGTTGTCTAATAGCACAACCTAGGGGCTCTAAACAAATATTAAGAAGCGAAGGTGAAAGTGGGCATCCTTGTCTGGTTCCTTGAGCCAAAGGAAAGGCAGACATATTACCATTCAATTTGATTCTAGATATAGGTTAAGGAATTATATCACTTGGTTCCTTTCCAGCAGAAGTCCCAGCAAACGAAGAATGGATACAAAAACTTACGGAATATGCAGAAATGGCAAAACTTACCGAAAGAACAAGAAATCAAGATAACAAATTTTTCATAAAAGAATTGAAATGGTTTATTGAATATTTTCAGATTAATTGCAAACAGCTAAAAACATTGGCATGATTATTGTAATAACCTGCAGTTTCATAAGAGTATATATTTATAGAAGATGAATAAATGAGCAAATTAAGTTAATTTGGATATACAGAAGATATTAAAAATAAATTTAAGGAACCGTAGAAAGAGGGGGAAGGAAGCCAAGTTTTGAAATGTCAAAATGATTTTAAAATTAGTGAAATGTATAAACTTGAAAAGTATTTAAAAAAATAAAAGAAAGAAAGAAAGAAATTGTATCGCTTGGAAGTCAAAGCACTGAAAGTAAAAATGTTTCTAAAACGCTTTCTACTCAGTGACGTAGGAAGTGTATTCCCATGAGTAACAAAATTCTAAAAAGTAATTTTCTAAAAACTGGACTTCGTGTGGTGGCTAGCCCTGAACAGGATTTCCTCCTCATAGTATCAGACACTCAAAAAAGAAGCTGGTTTAATCTAAAGTCTGGATCTTCCAGGCACTAGAGTCCTATTTGTCAATGGGAAGAACTCACAAGGATTGGTCAATCAGCGTCCACCCCTTAGGACACGAACCAATCAATAACTTCCAAGACTGCAAGAGGTATGGTTTATGAAAAGCCATTTGGAGCTGGGCAAGAGATGAATGATGTTCTACCCTTTGCCTGGGGGACCCCATTCCTCCATTGCTACAAATGAATTAACATTTGAACTGGAAATTCTGGGACAATTAGATTTTTTCCCCCTGACAACCTCTCTGGATAGACTGGCCTGGAAGCAATTCAGAACACATAAGAGGGATTTGGAGAGGGAATGGAATGGGGTGTAGGATATTTTTCATACTAAGTAACAGACAAAACAACACACACACACAAATAATACTAATATTACTGACTCACCTGCATAGAATTTTTGCCATTTTGGAAGCCAAAATGGCAAACTGGCTATTTATTTATTCAATGATGATCACAACCCCCCTTCTCCAACAATAACAGGATAAAGTCAATAACAAGTCAACAGTGTAAATATATTTATAAATACCAGATAAACTGCCCAATAAAACAATATAGCAGAAGGCCTTCTTGGCAGTCTCACCTTCCCTGTGGAATGCCCTCCCACAGATTAAAAAACGACACAACTTTCAGAAGACATCTAAAGGCAGCCCTGTATCAGGAAGTTTTTTATGTTTGACATTTTACTATGTTTTTATAAGTGCTATAAGCCACCCTATTTAACCTCAAATTCTTGGACTAAAATATAATGTCGGGAACAATGCCTAAAGAAAAACAAGCTAAGGCTGCAATTCTAAACATACTTACCTGGAAGTCAGTGCTACTGAACTTCATGGGTATTACTTCTGAGTAGACTTAAATAGAATTTGCACTGTAAATCACTTTATATGCACAGATGATGTTATGATAAGCTTTAGTATCACTTTTGGAATTCAGGTAACGGTAAATAAGTACAGCTAGTTCAGTAAATAATAGTAAATAAGTATAGTAGGGTTGCCATATTTCAAAAAGTAAAAACCAAAAGGCTGAAAAACCACAATTTTTCAATTGACTTACCTAAGATACAGGAGAAAGCAACACATTTCAGAAATCCGCTGCCCCCCTCCCCAACATCATTTCTGCCTTTGAAATCCCAGTAGTGTCCAGGGAAATCCGGGTGTACGGCAGCCCTAAGTATAGCTAAATAAACGTAAGGTAAAGGTAAACGCAGGTGGTGCTGTGGTCCGTTGCTCAGTCCCAGCTCCTGCCAACCTAGCAGTTCGAAAGCATGTCAAAGTGCAAGTAGATAAATAGGTACTGCTCCAGCGGGAAGGTAAACAGCGTTTCCGTGTGCTGCTCTGGTTTGCCAGAAGCAGCTTAATCATGCTGGCCACATGACCCGGAAGCTGGCTCCCTTGGACAGTAAAGCGAGATGAGCGCCGCAACCCCAGAGTCATCCGCAACTGGACCTAATGGTCAGGGGTCCCTTTACCTTTACCTGGACGGCTAAGTCCAGTCAAAGGCAACTATGGGGTTGTAGCAGTCATTTTGCTTTCAGGCTGCGGGAGCTGGTGTTTATCCCCAGACAGCTTTCCAGCATGACTAAATCACTTCTGGCGCAACGGGACACCGTGACAGAAACCAGAATGCATAGAAACACCGTTCACCTTCCCACTGCAGTAGTACCCATTTATCTACTTGCACTGGCATGCTTTTGTACTGCTAGGCTTGCAGGAGCTGGGACAGAGCAACGGGAGCTCACTCCGTCGCAGGGATTCGAACCTCCAACCTTCGGATCAGCAAAGCCCAAGAGGCTCAGTGGTTTAGACCACAGCGCCACCCGTGTCTTTACCCTCACCTAGCTAAATGAACAGATTTAATTAGACATAAACTGATGAACATGGGAAATCGAATATCTGTGATATGGAAAGGCATGTCATTCAGTGAAATGTATTTAGTATCTGAGAGTTAAACTCTCCTAATTATGCCAGGTTATTTTGTGTCTGCATTCATCATAGTCCATGGGAACTACGGAGATGACCCATGGGCCCTTGTATCCACCTGTGTCAGCAATGAAAGTTTACAGTGAGGCCTCGTTGTTGAAGGTACAATTGCTTGGTAATTTTTGATGGGAAAGGGAGATGGTGGCAATGTTAGGGAGGACTAGACCCAAATTTCAGAGTTTTGGGTTCATGATACAGCTGTCTCTGGTTTCTTCCAAACTAGAGGAATGGATTTCCACAGCACACAATCCTTTTTGAAAGCACAAACACCTTTTCATTTGACCGAAGCCCTTAGTTCTTCTTTGATTATTAGCAAACTTAGCAGTAAATTTTTACACCAATTCATTCCCCCCCCTCCCTACTTTCTGCTTACAGACAATGAAGTTTTATGGAGTGACGCCTGACCAGGAGTTAAATTGCATCAGTTTATCTTAAACTGCATCCTGGCAAATGATTGAATCTGTGATTTAATGCACATCAGAGGTTGTAAAAAGCAGGTATTTGGAAGTTCAGATGATACCCATGAATGCAAAGAAACCATTTGATGTGTAAGATAAGAATTCGAGCACGTCCCTTTTGATGTCAAATATGAAAGAGTTCACACTTCGTTAAATGGCACATCAAACATATGAAAATGCAGCCATTAATCTATATTTCATGACATCCTCCTAACAATACCTACTAGAGCTACACTCCATATTGCAAAAAAAGGTGAGAATTGTTTTCATCTTGCTTTAAACCTTGAAGAACAGAACTCTGTGTTATCCACCGAGCTTTCAGAAGTTGACTTTGATAAATTAAGTAACCAGTCATAATGAATATCCAGAGACCGTCCAGGTTTTGCAGAACTTCAGCAAGAAATTGATAAAGAGCTTAAGAAGAAGATCTTGGAGTCACACACTCACATATGCTTTAAGTGATTGTTGAAAAACAAATTTTCCTGAAAGTCTAAAAAGTGAAAGAAACTCAAACTTACGTTTGCATCAGATTGCAGAAATTATATTTTAAAAGATATCAAAATAGGGTGATTGCCACAAATAAAACACTTTGCCCTGAATGAATGAATGAATCTTTATTTGTGTCAGCAATCGGCCATAGCAATAAAACAACAATACAATATACAAAGAATAGAAATAAAAAGTCAATTATATAAAATACATTTTAGGGTTTTGAATCAATACTCAAATAGTGGATCTTATTCTGATTGCCCCAGCTAAAAACCTTGCAGCCTTTGCTGTCACCTGCTCATCTTGATCTGCCAAGAGAAAGGACACTGTGGCAGTGGCTGGGTGACCCAGAATGGACAATAAAAGAAGGATGATAATCTAATTCCTCAATTCTTTATAAAGAGTACAAGCCAGAAGGGCATGCGCCACCAATTCGGTACTGCCATCTCCACAGGGACATAAGCTTTTTTCATATGGGATCTGTTGGAATCGTCCCTCAAGTACAGCCGAGGTCAATACATTCAATCTTGTGAGAGTAAAAGTGCTTCTACATTTTAGGATTGCTAGGTTATGTAGATAGGGTGCCAGAGAGTCGAAATGGGTTGGTGGAAAATAGTCATACCATTGGCAAAATTTCCTTCTTGTGGCCAAGTTGTTCTGACGCTCGATATCATTTAGGCGCTGACAAATTAGACTGTTTGCTTTACAAAAACCCAAAGCTGTTGTGGTGATAAGCCACAAGAGTGAAGTTTGCCCTGAATCAGGGGGTTACAAACTTGTGGTCAGAGGTGTTGCTGGATTCCATCTTTGGCCATTGTCCATGCTGGCTAAGTCTCATGGGAGCTGTAGTCACCTATGCCCTAATAAGCCCATATTTAGGACTTAACACCTTGTTTCACCTCATCACACCACACTGGACTTCCTTCTCCCTATGATGTGTCATGCCTTCTGTGGCGGTGATGTTTGCCATCAGTCACGGGAGAAGCAAATAGCTGGACATTTATTGGAGCAGGGATTTTAGCCTCCGCCTGAAGTATTGCCAAGGCGATATGTCCTCTCGGTTTGCAGAGACTGTATGTCAAAAACAATTTCTCAAGACAGAGTGTTTGTTTGGCTGTCTCCTCTTTTGATTATGTTCTCTGATATCAGAATTGTGTGCAAGACCAAGGATCCGATGTACCACCTGCATATATCCATTAATTTCACTGGATTTACTCTGAGTATGGTTAACATCTGATACAATGCCTTTTTTATACAATCATAATAATATCTATGAAAACTATAGCATTTTTACAGAAGCCTAAAACAGTTCCATTTCCTCCCTATTTTTTCTTCCTTAACTTCCTTCTGAAGGTCAAAGGTTTAATTTGTATGCTCATCTCTCTTTTTCACTTTCCAACCTATCCTTAATTGAAATTTGACACATATACCCATTAGACGAATTTATTCTTTTTTCCATGCTTCATTAACAATGCTCTTTGCTATACCACGACGATAATGCTCTTCATAAAATGCTCTTCTATGTGATGCCAGCTACGATGAATGGTGATTGATGGCATCCAAGTAGCACAGAATGGGAAGGTAAAAATTTTACTTGCTAAAATGGCAAGCCATGTCATGAATTCTCAACGGTTTATTGACTGGATCAGGTCTCTGAAAGGCAGGTGCAAATGTGAGCCAATTCCACTCATGCCAATTGAGCTATTGTTGATTTTACACCATTTTTTATCTATGAGCAACAGCTCATTATGTTTCACTTGCAAGCCTCAGAATGGGCCACAGGTGCCTAAACATCATCATGAACTAGATTATTCATCAGCAATGCTGAATATCATTTTGTTCCTGCTGAAGAATGTGCAGCCAGGGCCCCGTAAAGTCGAAAATGAAACCCAGAAACATAAATGCAAATTAACTTTCCCTTCTTAAAGCGTAATTTCCCATCCGGAGACACAGCTCCACTTGTCCATGAAGTTTTGTCTCTTTTGGAACATGACATTTCCCCCACCACGCAGAAGTTTTGCAGGGTTACCATAGAAACCCGGCCACTCTACCGCAAGCCTTTCTTCACCTTGAGAGGGGGAAACGGTTGTCATTTACATAGCGTAATTTTTGCAAGTTAAACTTTCCCCCACTCCATTCTGATTATAATGAAATAAAATACTGTAGAACAGGCACCTGGGAAGGAATTAAGTAAAAGATCGCATTTGAAGGGCACATCTCTGCTTTCAGCAAGTTTCCTCCTTGCGTCTGAAGTTTAGCACACAATGGATTCAAGGCTCTCCTTTTATTGCTAAAGAAGATGCAGCAATAGGATTTTCATCTCATTCTGGAAAGTCCCTGTCATCCTGCTGCCCTGAGCCAGAAGTCAAAACATTCAGAACAATCAAGGGGTCCATTTCTGATGGGACTGTAATACACCACATGGCATGGGACTGGTCATGTTGTGCAGATGCCTGATTATCGTCTTCCAAAGCAACTACTCTATTCCGGACTTAAAAATGGAAAACGATCAACTCCCACCGATCAGAAGGTCGGCGGTTCGAATCCCCATGACGGCATGAGCTCCCATTGCTCGGTCCCAGCTCCTGCCAACCTAGCAGTTCAAAAGCACGTCAAAGTGCAAGTAGATAGATAGGCAGGAAGGTAAACGGTGTTTCCGTGTGCTGCTCTGGTTTGCCAGAAGTGGCTTAGTCATGCTGGCCACATGACCTATACGCCGGCTCCCTCAGCAAATAAAGCGAGATGAGCGCCGCAACCCCAGAGTCGGCGTTACCTTAACAGTCATCAACAGGTTTACCATATCCATTGAGTCAATCACCCATCTCCTACTAACCTCCTGAGGAAAAACCCACCTCACCCTCCCACCATACATAAGGGTCTGGTGACTTCTGTTTCAGTGTATCTGAAGAAGTGTGCATGCACACAAAATCTTATACCAAGAACAAACTTAGTTGGTCTCTAAGGTGCTACTTGACCTTATATATTTCGACTGCGTCAGACCAACACGGCTACCTACCTGAATCTAGACCCACAAACAGTGTGTGTGTGTGTTGAAAACCAACACACACAAAACTTCAAACACATCAACAACAGCCAAACTCCAAAACAGAGCAATTTGTCAAAAAAAAAGCCTGAAAAACGCTCTTGAAAAGGGACAGTTTTCACAACTTAATATTCAAGAGCTTCTGCACATAATCATCACACTTTCTTTGGCTCACCGTCTTTATGTGATGAACTTCTACACAGTCATTTGTCAGTACTGCGTTCACCTTTCTCCCTCACAGCAATTTGCGCACTGGAGAATGGCCACAATTAGCAACATTGCCAAAAAAAAAATCTCAGAAAAAGAAAGCAGTCCTTGATTTTGCAATACAGTTCATGGGGAGAACTGTTGGAATCTAGGTCAACATGGTAAATGAACATTTAGTGCAGGACTGGAGAACCACAGGCTCATGGGACTGAATGGACCTCTCCAGACCTCTTCGTCTGAGCCTCAGGACTGTCCCAGAGCAATGTCCCTTCCACTAGCTACACACCTCACCAACCCTGCCTAACACCCTCCCCAAGTCCTTCTACCTAGCAAGGGTGAATAATAATAATAATAATAATAATAATAATAATAATAATAATAATAATAATA
>JAXCMG010000075.1:806078-831770 GCA_034642415.1 Podarcis siculus | reverse complement strand
TAGTTAGTTAGTTAGTTAGTTAGTTAGTTAGTTAGTTAGTTAGTTAGAAGTCTTATGCTTCTGACAACCCAGCTGCAGAGGGGTGCATTTTATCTCCTACTGATATTTATCTCATTCTAAAATTTCACACAAGTATAAATCAAGGAATTTAGGGTTGAAGCACAGAATGCAGTATCATAAGAATGTCAATTTTCATACACACATATACACACAAAGCTGTTTTTCAGCTGGAGCTCACTGGAGCTCAGTTCCGGCACCTCTCAGGTCGGTGCCGTTGCCAGTATCAGAGGACAATTCTGACAACAATACATGGTGAGTTCCGGCACCTCTTTTTCTAGAAAAATAAGGTAAAGGTAAAGGGACCCCTGACCATTAGGTCTAGTAGTGACCAACTCTGGGGTTGCGACGCTCATCTCGCTTTATTGGCTGAGGGAGCCGGCGTACAGCTTCTGGGTCATGTGGGCAGCATGACTAAGCCGCTTCTGGCGAACCAGAGCAGCGCATGGAAACGCCGTTTACCTTCCCGCCAGAGCGGTACCTATTTATCTACTTGCACTTTGACGTGCTTTCGAACTGCTAGGTTGGCAGGAGCAGGGACCGAGCAACAGGAACTCACCCCGTCGCGGGGATTTGAACCGCCAACCTTCTGATCGGCAAGTCCTAGGCTCTGTGGTTTAACCCACAGTGCCACCCGCATCCCATCTAGAAAAATAGATCTGTGTAAATATATGCTGTGTGCACAGCTAGAAACCCAATTTGATGCTTCAGATTGTGAGCTGCCTCAGAGCTTTGGACTAACATCAGGAATTGGTTCAAATCTGAGGCAGAACCTCACTTTTCCAAAGCTTTGGATATCTTCCCTAATGGTTGTATGATTTTGTTACGGATCTGGGGATGCAAGACATCCTAAATGCTTGATCAAGTTAGTGCCAGAATTTAATTAAGGATTGGAGGTGTCAAAGCTAATTTCCTTGGAGGCAATAGCCAGACTCATGTGTATTTAAAATGCGTGTTAGCTGCTGTTAATCCCCTGGAATTAGCATATGTGAAGAGGTAATTAACCTAGGCAAACTTCCTAAATTGTGTATCAGCCACTCCCTTTAATCCTAGGCTATCAACACGTGTAAAAGCTAATTTCCTTGGAGGCATTACCCCGGTGGTAATGATCCATTAGCACAACAAAGCATCAAAGAACAAAGTGTTACTCTCTGTGTTACAAAAGACCAGGTTAGCAAGGTTAGGACAGGTGGGATGTGACCGTTCTCAGAAAAAGGCAAATCTGCAAGGCAAGGATGCTGCTATCCCTAAAAGAGGACCAGAAATCCCTTGGGATGTGATGCTTTGAACTTCCTCCTTTGTATACTTCAGGTTGCATATGTGTGCAAATAAACCATATAACATAAAGACACCACAAACTCCACTTATTCGCAAAAGGAAGCTCAGACCTTGGAACCACTGAAGCCTCGTGCACCAATGAGCAGAGATTGGGACTACGGTGGAAAACAATCAACTGCATGTAATTTTTACCTTTGTTCTCAGACTTAGATTTAAGTTTGCAGGTGTAGTAGCTCGTTCTGGGGGTGCGGGTTAAATCTGTCTTATTTTCTTATTTAAGACAAATAGGTGAAAGGGATTTGTGCAACAAGCACTAAATGGTTCTGTATTTGTTTGCAAAAAGAGGACATCAAAAACTTTTTGAGCAGAATTGAATGAAATTTGTAGGCATAGTATAGTATATACACTACAGACCCTTCTGCAATGATGATGTAAAGGAATTGGTGAGCTCTGGACATTCAGGGTGTGGAGGAGAACTGATCTAGCCACCTTTGCTGCCTCATCTGCCTCTAGCCAACCCCTCCCAGTAATTGCTGCAAGGGCAACACTAGATTTGCCATCTTCGCGTTTCGTTTCGTTTCTTTTTTTCAAGCCATCCATTCTGTGTGTTCTTTTCCATAATTTTTAATTGAGTTTTCTGTATATAGATTTCGTGGAAATTTACATTTTTTTCTGCAGAGCATACAGAGCCTGCAATGTTGACATGTATACACAGGCCTTAGAAAAAAATGTGTCCCATTTTCTTTTGGGAACCAAGGGTAAATAAAACCTGGTCTAGCTCTTGGACTATTACATATCCTAATGTGAGCAAGGTTTGACATGGTAGGGTTCTCATATTCTTCTGCCATGCTCAAGGTCTCAGTAGATGTACAAGCATACGTGCATGCTTACATTACATAAAAAGGGTGGGAAACCCGAGTCCTTCCAGAGATTGTTGGACTCTAGTTCCCATCAGCCTTAGCTAGCATGGCCAATGGTCAGGGATGATGGGAAGTGTAGTCAAACTACAACTGGAGGGATACAGATTCCCCATCGTCGCTATGTATATGTTATTGACCTGATGTTTGCGTGTCCCCAAGCCACCCCAATAACTCACACATCACACATCAAATTTTGTTTAAGGTTTTTGGCATGATTTTGGCCACAACTTTATTTAAATACACACATGTGAGTGGTTGCTTAGGCATTGGTTATGACTATCTGTCCTTGCCCAGGGACAGAACTGACTTCAGGATTCCAGTGGAAGCCAGTCAGGGAAACCATATTGGGGAGAAATGAAGCTGGGCATCAGTCCCTCACTTCTCACCCACATGCTCCTGGTGGCTTGCACGGCCCAAGTCCGATGCCAGGGACTAGGACGAAAAGGATGGCAAGCCCCTGGATTCCTTTAACGGAATTCCCTCACAGCACCACCATTGGAGGGGTAGGCACTTACCCCTCCCAACCAATTTTAACCAGTGCCTAACCGCCAACCTTACAAGTTGTGGCGATTTGCTACGCAGTATGCAAAAACCAAATGGCACCAGCCAAATGGACAAAATTCCTACCAGGCCCCTACCTCAAAAGCAGGCGACCCCATGACAGGCATAGCAAGGTCAGAGCAAATAACCCACCTCCCCAATTCAGGGAGGGTGGGTGAGTGATCCGGTGCAAGCAGCCCAAGAGGACGCCCGGAGCTGGGCGTCCAGCATTTAATACCTCTGACCCCTCCTCCAAATTGGCAACAAGGAAATCCCCCCAGAGACTCAATTTAGCCAATCATTGCCTGAGTCCCCTTCAAACACCCGCCCAGCAACAGTGGGGTGGCCTGCAGGCCCCCACCGCCACACATGCTCTCTGTTAGGGAGAACACGTTTTCCCATACCCTAATGCCATTCAGGAGGAAGACTTGGAACCAAAGGATTTGGACTTACTGCTGGACATACAAAAATTCCAAACAGAGGCTCTTTGTCTCGGAACATTATTCCTCCATGCAGATAGTCTGCCTAAGTCCCATTGATGATGTGCACATTCCAGAAACAATCGCGCAGGAATAGATTGTTTCCACATCTGGTATAAAAATAGCTTTTAGCTTGATTAAAAGAGCTCTCTGTTTTTTAAGCAATCCATTCAGTCAATTTGTTGAAAAGCACAGCATGTGCAAGGATTTCTGATCAAAACCCAATCATGTTGAAATTCCTCTTGTAAGAATTTCTGACCGAAAAATCTGGCAGTACTGAGACATCAGGGCTGGAGCTGGCTCAGAGCAAAACCCATTCAGATCCAAGACTGGAAGCTGTTAACTTTTTCTCCAGCTGGTCAATAGTTTAATAAAGGATCCTCATCCACAAAACAAATAGCAGTTTTTCTGCCTGCTGTACAAGAATACAGATACATAGGTTTGTATTCAGCAAAGCGCTATGGAGATTGTTCCATCAGATTGCCCAGTAGAATGATTTCCTCTCTCCTCTTCCTGCTCACTGTTCTAGGAGTTCTCGCTTTATATATACACATATACATTTCATAATACGTATAATACATGATATATATAATACATACACATTTCAAAATATTCATTTAAACAACCTTAAATCAATGACTTCCCTTCTTCTCTTTCTGTAGTTCATTTTGCATACCATCAAGGTAAAGGTAAAGGTCCCCTGACAGTGAAGTCCAGTCGCAAATGACTCTGGGGTTGTGGCGCTCATCCCGCTTTACTGGCCGAGGGAGCTGACGTTTGTCTGCAGACAGTTTTTCTTCGTCATATGGCCAGCATGACTAAGCTGCTTCTGGTGAAACCAGTACAGTGCACGGAAACACTGTTTACCTTCCCACCAGAGTGGTACCTATTTATCTACTTGCACTTTGACTTGCAGTTTGCAGTTTGCTTTCAAACTGGCAGGAGCTGGGACCGAGCAACGGAAGCTCACCCTGTCATGGGGATTCGAACCGCCGACCTTCCAATTGGCAAGCCATAGGCTCAGTGGATTAGACCACAGTGCCACCATACATCCCTGCATATTTTACATGAACCAAACCATGCAGTAACCCATTGTTACATCCATCAAAACTTATTTACACTGTTGAATTTAACTGAATGCTACCAGCGTTTTTAAATAAAGACAAATTTCACCCATTTATTCAGTAAACATTTTCCAGTCTTCTTTAAATGTGCATTCTTCTTGTTCTCTTTTTCTATATGTTAAATCTGCAAGCTGCGCTTATTCCATCAATTTAAGTTGCCATTCTTCTTTGGTTGGGACCTTGCTCATTTTCCATTTATGAGCTAATGAAACACGGGCTGCAGTGGTAGCGTACATAAATAGTTTTTGTTTGTTTTTTTACACCTGGGTCTGTTCTAAGAGTTCTCTCAACCCTCTGCAGTAAATTCGGGCAGGGCACGGGAGAGAGGGGGAAAAATCCTGTTGCACTGACTTCTGCTAGTGCAATGATTCCGTTGATTATAGCAATCTTAACAAGGTTCCCCAACCACACTTTTACTTTGTCATCACATATTGCAAAATTTGCAGGACCCTCACCTGTAGTAAACGTAAAGGTAAACGGACCCCTAACCATTAGGTCCAGTCGTGGCCGACTCTGGGGTTGTGGTGCTCATCTCGCTTTACTGGCCGAGGGAGCCGGCGTACAGCTTCCGGGTCATGTGGCCAGCATGACTAAGCCGCTTCTGGTGAACCAGAGCAGCACACGGAAATGCCGTTTACCTTCCCGTCGGAGTGGTACCTATTTATCTACTTGCACTGGCGTGCTTTCGAACTGCTAAGTTGGCAGGAGCAGGGAGCTCACCCCGTCGCGGGGATTTGAACTGCCGACCTTCTGATCGGCAAGTCCTAGGCTCTGTGTTTTAGACCACAGCGCCACCCGCATACCCCTCACCTGTAGTAAAGGTAAAGGTACCCCTGCCCGTACGGGCCAGTCTTGACAGACTCTGGGGTTGGTGCGCCCATCTCACTCTATAGGCCGGGGGCCAGCGCTGTCCGGAGACACTTCTGGGTCACGTGGCCAGCGTGACATCGCTGCTCTGGCGAGCCAGAGCCGCACACGGAAACGCCGTTTACCTTCCCGCTAGTAAGCGGTCCCTATTTATCTACTTGCACCCGGGGGTGCTTTCGAACTGCTAGGTTGGCAGGCGCTGGGACCGAGCAACGGGAGCGCACCCCGCCGCGGGGATTCGAACCGCTGACCTTTCGATCGGCAAGCCCTAGGCGCTGAGGCTTTAACCCACAGCGCCACCCGCGTCCCCTCACCTGTAGTACCAGATAGCAAAGCAGAGCACCTTCTGTGGGTTGGATTTTCTGCACATAACTGACAATTTATGTTAATTAGTGAGATTCAGTAAGCCCTCTGGCTTATTAGTATGCATCTTCAGTCATAAATACACTGCTTAGAAGTTCTAGTCAAGATTCCAGTGACTTGAGAAGACATTGGCCACACATTTTCAGACTGGCAGTCTCAAGGAGAAGAATGTGCAAAGAAGGTGGGGAGGAGACCCAAACTGAGATTCTCAAGAGTTAACTTTTGCTTGAAACCTGATTAAACTTCAGCAAATGTACAGTCCCTATTACACCACTTCTTTATAACCTAATAATCCCATGATTTTCTTTACCTATGCAGCAAAAGCTTCCCCCTTGTACATGAGGAAGAATATGAAAGACAGGGAAAACAGTATATCCACAAGATTTTTTTTTAGATGCCAAGAACCAATTTTTTAGAGAAAGAGAAAGAAAACACACCTGTCAACTTCACTAATCCATTTCAGTTACAAATATCCCAATCACCCCATGAGTTGGCCATTCTGGCAGAAGTGGACAGTCTTACTTAACATGCAAACCTGCACTAATTGACTGCACATCATGAGCTGATAGCTATTATCATCATTTGTTCGCCTTAGGAGCCATTGTGCTAAGGACCTATCTGGCGATATAGCCATATGACTTCCATTCTGCCATGCAAAATTGAGGACATTTGTCCCTCCCTTACGTCTTTCCCAGCTGCAATCCAGCTAATGACCTTCTTGCTGACTTTTGGAGCAGGAGATCCTTACTCTGAAACTCTTGTATAACTCAAAAAATGAAAATCACAACTGTGCTTCATTTGTGCGGCAAAGGGAGATGTCTGCAGGCCGTTTTGTTAAGTGCCTGCTACTGTGTAGCACCTTTCCTGTGCCCAGTCCACGGGGGACAGAAGCTCATGCACAGGGCTGCTTGGTAGATGTGAAAGAGGTTCAATGATGAATTCCAGTGTGGAATGATTGGGGCACATGACCACTGAAATCATGCAGCTAATGGAAGAGATTGCAGGATGGAAGGGCAGGTTCTGCCCCTCTGTAATATGCAGTCAAGCTTATTCCGTGTTTGGATGCCACCAGGCTGTGTGTTTCTCCACTCCTGTTCCACATCATTGGCTTCTGTCTGATGAAGATAGGGAGAAACACAAGCTGATGATATCAGGCCACAGAGTACATTCGCTACATGTTACAGAGAACTCAACATTGAGTTCCTTCTGTTATGCCTTATAACTTTACCCCGATGAGGCTCCCTAAAGCTTAGACTCCACTCTGTCTCCCCAGCTCTGGACCTGTTTGCTTAATTCATGCTTTGTGCCAAACCATGGTTTCTGCTAGCCATGGTTAAGAACCCCACACCATGGTTTGGCTGTCCAGACATTCATACGATGGTTTTGAGTTTGTCTGTTTCGGTTTCCCTGTCTGCTCAACACTCATAAATTCACTCCTGCTGCCCATGGTTCAGCAATTTTTTGAAGCAGAGCAAGGACCATAGACTGATTTTTCTTAATTCAGACATAATGGCAAGCCATGGTTGGCATAAATGGTGGTCTGCAAACCAGTTTCAACCTATGTTTTGATCTCTAACTGGGGCATGGGTGGAGCCAGTCTAACTTTTCTAGGGAGGGAGTTCCAAAGTATGGGAAGAGCCAAGTGTGTGTTCACTAGTGCATTTGGGCGGCTGAATGGGAATGACTTGGAGAGCCCCTGGTTGGCTTTTGATGCAGGTTATTTGGTCTGCTTGGCATTTAGTGCAGGAAGGTAAGGAAATGTAAGAACTTAATTGACAGGCACTCTCAGGCATTATGGGTTTTGAGGATACTCTTGAATCACTTTCCATTATCTTCAGCTTGGGGGATCCTTGGGGAGGGGGGCATTTGGACCTGGCGTGCACAGCTTGGTGGACTCTGCACAGTGGAACCTGAGTGTGCATGTTGTGTTCACACACCAAGGCTCACTTAGCAAGAAGGGAGAATTTTCACCCAGTTATTGGCTGGAGAGCCACGTAATACAGCCATAAACATGCCTAGAGGACTAGAGGGATGGTTCCCTTCTAGATGTTAATTCAAAGTCACCTGCCCATTCTTTCACAATTTGGTTAGTTATCACAGAATCATAGTTGGAAGGGGTCCTGAGGGTCATCTAGTCCAACCCCTTGCACTGCAGGAATCCTGCCCACAACCATCCCTGAGTGGACTCAAACCATCAACCTTCTGGTTAACAGCCAGACACACTGACCTATTGTGATACAGGATTTGCAGATCTTCTATTGTTATGTTTATGTGCTGGTCCGGGGGGGGGGGGTGTTACCGTGCGGCGTGGTCCATGACTGGTCTGAGGCTGAAGCGGGGTCCAAGGCAGGGAGTCGGGCGTGGTCAGGAACTCTGGCAGAATGCAGGACAGGGTGCCGGCAGGAACAGGTAACCAACGATGTTGCTCCCGCAACCTGGGACTGGGCGGGCTGGCCTTTATCTCCTCTGAGGCATAGGGCAGCCCCGGTCCACAGGTGACTCACCTCTCCTGGCCTGGAGGCAAGCACTCCTCCTGCAGGAACTTAGTTCCCTCCGCCTCTCTGCCCTGAGCCTCTGCAGCTCAGGAGAGGCTGGAGGGTTCCCGGACCCAGAGGCAACCTCCTCTTCCTCTGACGGGGCTGAGAGCAGAGCACCTGTAGGCAATGGGTCCTCGATCACCTCCGGAGCCAGAGCGGATTCAGCTGGTGTCTGCTCCTGAGGATCCGGCACAGGTGAGAGCCCTTCAGGTTCAAGCCCCTGCCCCGGCTCAGCCGGCCCTGGAGGCGGGGATTCCTGTGCAGGCTGGGATTCCTCAGGTTCAGCCTCTGAATCAGATTCCCAGGCCATCACAGTTTAATAAATAGGACATTTTCATCATGCATTTCTCTCTCTGGAGTCTTCTTCCTGGACATGTTGGCAATGACCACACCGCTGTTACGTCTTCACTCCAATATACACACTGGGCAGATAATGCGTTTGGGTTGCCTTCAGCTGTGCTCTCTGGTTCTGAGCCACATTCAAAGCCTGGTGGGTTGTTGCCCATGAACCTTTCCTTCTCAAAGCTCCTTGTCTACAGAAATTGACCTTTAGAAATCTGGCAATCCTAATCCACAACACAAATGCAAAACCAACAACAAAGAGAATGCTAAATCTTTTGGCAAGGGAGTGGGAAAGAACAGCATCAGAATGACTCCAAAGATTTAACAGGAAGAGAAATGAAGCTTTGCAAGAGGTTGGGCAGATGAAGAGGAAGAAGGCTGCACAAGAAGGTTATAGAATTGCTGGCAAACCATGTACCACATTTACATTTCTCTAAAGTGAGGGAATGTAACTAGTGGCTTAACTTGAGTCTATTTTTAATTCTTTAACATATCCTAAAGGAATTGTTGATATTAGTTCAACTAGCACTCTTGGCTGTGACACAAATGTGAAGAAAGAGGATTTCCAATATGAATAGAGAGGATTAGGAAATGGAGAGAAATGTTTGGGGACAAAGAGTCATGGAACATCTGCCTAGAAGTCCCTGGGCAAGTTTTATTCTGACTCATAAATGAGAGTGAAGAACTTTGGTTCGAATCTCTCTGATGGAGGAGGAGGAGGAAGTCTTCAGTATGTACCAAAGTTCAAGAGGGAGAGTGCCTGTCTGACCTCAGCTGGAAGGGACGACCATAAAATTGGACCCACAGTATTGAACAGATACTGCATTTAAGCCGTGTGGGATCATTTACAGTACTTCAGTAACCAGGATCACTTCAGACTTCAATAACCAGGCAGGAATATAAGGACTCAAGTAGTCTCTGAGGTATCCTGGGCCCAAGTTGTTATGGGCCTTGTAAGTTAATACAAGAATATTCTATTATCTTGCAATAAAATGTTGTGCTGTGCAGCGTTCCTTTTCATGGTGACAGCCCACTCACCATGCTGTCTTCCAAGACATTCTATTCTAGCCTCCCCACCCCTTGGTTCTCCTTCCAATGGACAGCCAACATTCTATGGTTGTCGATTGTATGCAGTCTTCATTGGACTGTTTTGGGGTTTCAACACCTCTTAGGATTTCCACACACAGAGAGATGCCCAAAAAATGTTTGTTAGACTTCTGCAAACGTTCTGCAGATAATGGTTCCATAGATGGCAGCACTCAAGGTGATGCAATCTAGCAAGGAGAAGAGCAACAATGTGTAAATGCCACACTCTTATGTGTGGGGTGGGAGCTCTGGAAACGTGCAAGGATTTTTTAAAGGGTAATAATAATAATAATAATAATAATAATAATAATAATAATAAATTTATTTATACCCTGCCCATCTGGCTGGGTTTCCCCAGCCACTCTGGGTGGCTCCCAACAGAATATTAAAAACACAATAAAACATCAAAAAAATCCCTAAACAGGGTTTCCTTCAGATGTCTTCTAAAAGTCAGGGAATGTAGATACAGGTTTTAAAATGCTTAATACATGCTTCTGTTGTCTGGCCCCAATTCAGTACAAGTTAGTGGCAACTTCTCCTCCTCACTCCATTAGTTTTGTTGGACTTACTCCAGATTAGTCAAATTAGACCTTCCGTGTTTTATACCAATGCACTTCATGGAAGTGAGGAAGACAAAGAAGAAATGTGTGTTCATGTGTAGCTGAGAATGCAACCCAAATGGTTTGTGGTGAGCAGATTGAGGGGAACACTTCTAAGCTGAATCATAAGCCGTCATCACCCCCAGTTACCAGGAAGTCCCCAGTTGTGTGGAGCTGGGTATGTTTAGTCTGGAAAAGAGGAGACTGGGAGGAGATATGGTAGCCATCTTCAAATATTTCAAGGGCTGTCACATGGAAAAGGGAATAAGCTTGTTTTCTCCTGCTCTGGGGAGAAGGACTCGAACCAATGGCTTCAAGTTGCAAGTAAGGAGATACTCACTAAACATCAGGAAGAACTTTCTGACGGTAAGAGCTATTCAACAGTGGAGCAGTCTTCTTCAGAAGGTGGTGGACTCTCCTTCCTTGGAGGTTTTTAAGCAGAGGTTGGGTGGCCATGTGTAATGGATGCATTAGCAGAAATTCCTGAATTGCAGGGAGTTGGACTAGATGAACCTCGGGGTGCCTTTCAACTCTATAATTCTACAATAATTGGATGTGATGAAATAGGGCAGTGCTAAGGAGGACTACTCTTCTATTTGTTTATGGAACGTGGATTAATTTGCTCACTCTGGACAAGGAACACCTTCCCTGTTGAACGGCAATTTTTGGCCCAACAACGTAAGTAAACTTTGGCTGTGAAACTTTCCCTGTCATCGAAGCAGATGTTGTAAATCCATTGACAGGTATAAAGTATTCCTGCTTTACATGCAAGGCAACCCTATTATCAGTGCAATTTGGCTGCCACTGCCCTGGGGCTCTCACCAGTGAAAGTTGTCAAAAGAAGGATGCTATCCTGCCCAGCCAATGTAACCGGAGGATAGGATTATGTTTCCTATTTCGTATGAGAAACAAGCCCCTAAAATAACCTAAAGAATTTTCTTTCTATATCAGAACAGTGCAAGCCAATAAGGAACATCAAGATGAAATCAAGCTTCAATTATAAATCATAAATCATAGCACAATATGAATCATGTTACACTAAGAGGGATATTATGGACCGTGAGATCCAACCCAAAATAGTTTTTAATGAGACTTTTTACAAAAAGCCAACTGCAGGTGGTAAGAAGGGAAGCTTTTTTAAAGATCCAAGTTCTCTGCTGGCTGTAAAATAGGGTGTATTCTTCTAATCAACATTACAAATGGGTCTAATTAATTTTATAATTAACCTTAATAATTTAAAGAAAAATTGGTGACCTTCATTCAGACTGCTCAGAATTGAGTTTCTGATTATAAGCAAATTCATTTTAGGTAATAAGGACAATAAGTCCCAAATGTTGGTGTTATAAAGTAAAAATTAATTAGCACATGCAAATGAAGTATTACTTTTATTACAAAATGTTGTCACTCCTAAACTATTTTCCCCCCTTGTGGTTCTATTTCTGTACTACCTTGCAAGCCATGTGGCAATATATGCAAAATACATAAAATGAATCCAGTATGTGATGATGATGATGATGTCTCCATTGAAAAAAGAATCACCACAATTTAACTGCATGTGTGTGGAAGCAGATTTGCTCAGATGAAAGCAGCAGCAAGAGGACTGGAGTTGGCCTTGGATTGTGATACTTGCCCCTTTGGCTAGTAACCAGATCTCCTGAAGTCATCAAAACTTGATCTCTTAGAGCAGGGCTGTCCAACTTCCAAGAGATTGTGATCTACTCCCACTATAAAAAAACCAACAACCTGGCAGTGATCTACCCATTACATTGACCAAATTGTTGTTGAGTTTTTGGGTTTTTTGTGGGTAGGCAAAGTTGTTGTTGTTGAGCTTTTTTTACGGAGCCAGACATCCCACAATCGACCAGTGGATCACGATCGACAGGTCTATCTTAGAGAAACTGGCTCCACTGTGCTCCAAAGTGTCCCACCAAAAGTGAATCTTCAGTGAGCCCCAGACAGCATACCTATTTTTATACCCCAGATGAAGAGGGGAAGATTTCACACTCCTCTGCCAACCGACCCTCCTTGACCACCCCCCTTATTTGTCATCCCCCCACAAAGCACTTCCTAGCAGAAGATGGACAAGTGCCACCACTGGCACACCAATGGCGCACACACCCTCCAACATCCTGATAAAACCCCTTAATCCTGATTTTATTTTATTTTATACCTTGGTAGATTTATAAAAAGTAAACATACAGACACACTGATAAATAAATTTTAGAAAAGGGCAAGATTACAATAGATGTGGATGCAGCTTCCTGTTGCTGTCGGCTTTGCTTTGTAGGGAAAGATATTTAATGAAGGAAGTACTAATTTTGTGCTATAGTTGTGCTTCTAGGCTGAGACACATACATTGTTCCTACCAGTACCTGGTATACTGTTTAGACTTAAGAGGAGATATAAGCATGTTCAGATTTCTGAAGGACCTCCCACTGACCTACCCCATCTCCTAAAATAGCCTCCTCTCTTACACATCTTGAGCAGTACAAAAATAGCAAGTGATGCTCCACACATCGTGGAGGTAAATATTATCCCCTGCTAATGACTGCCAACCAAACATAGGCACAGAAGTTAACGAAAAAGTTGGTAACTCAACAACGCTCTTTCCATGTGGCTTGCAGGTGTCACCAATTATTTATCATTTATTAAAATTGTAGAGCGCCCTTCGTCCATAGATCTTGGGGCAGTTCACAACATAAACATACAATATAAAAAATACATGATAAAAATAATAATGAAAAAACCTCACAAACTAATAACCCCCTCCCCTCCCTTCCTGTTGTAAAAGAGTCAACATGTCTGTGAAGACGTGCAAAGGAATTTGCTGGCACAGATAGGTAAACCTATGGCCTTGTTCTTCATCAGTTCTTGCCTGTGATGTTGGTTTTGCTCTGTCCAATAAGGCCATTGCCTAGTTACCCAATTGCAACTCTGCTTGTTATCTGACAGCAGTCTGTGATCACTGCTGAGAGGAATGTACCGGTATCTGAATTCTTCAGCTCAGTGTCCTGCCCCCAAAGCAGTGGCTTCCCTTCTGTAAATCTTTGCTCATGTAGACCTGTCATGGTCACTTCCTGCAGCAAAAGTCAGCCCAGAGCAGCTGGTCCCCTCCCCCGGTGCCAGGCCAGGCCGGGGTCTCCTCCGTCTGCTATGGAGGGGCCATCCCGGGGTGACCTCCCAAGTTACAGGCACCTGGGATCAGGCCATCAGTGACTGGCAGGAGGACAGAGCCAATGCTGAATTTACTTTGTGTGTGTGTGTGCCTGGCGCTCAGAGAACCTCCTTTCCACATAAATATGTTTAGAATCAGAATATTATTTCATGAAATCAAACCCAGGGAGCATCTTCTTTTTAAAAAGGTATTAAGTCTGAAAGGGACGTGGGGGTGCTGTGGGTTAAACCACAGAGCCTAGGACTTGCTGATCAGAAGGTTGGCGGTTCGAATCCCCGCAACGGGGTGAGCTCCTGTTGCATGGTCCCTGCTCTTGCCCACCTAGCAGTTCGAAAGCACGTCAAAGTGCAAGTAGATAAATAGGTACCGCTCCAGCAGGAAGGTAAACAGCGTTTCCGTGCGCTGCTCTGGTTCACCAGAAGCGGCTTGGTCATGCTGGCCACATGACCCGGAAGCTGTACGCCGGCTCCCTCGGCCAATAAAGCGCGATGAGCGCTGCAACCCCAGAGTTTTCTGCAACTGGCCCTAACGGTCAGGGGTCCCCTTACCTTTAAGTCTGAAAACCTCTACCTTTTTTGCTTAAGGGAAACAGTAAGAAATTAGTGAGAGCAGTTGATTTATAACCCTCCGGCATCTGGCATTTTTATTGTCTCATGCCCTTTTGTGCCAGTGCCCTATGGTTTGACTCACCTGAAGTGGCCTACAGGTTACTGTAGCTAGGCAAGCATTGATTATAAGCTCGTAGGGTCAGAGTTAATTTAACTGTTTCTTCTGGAACAATGTCTCTCTTTGACACTCTTAAGCTTGAGATCTCTTGAACAAAAGAAGCAAGTGCTCCAAAGGGCAGGGCATCACTTGTGCTCAGATCTCAGTGATAACTAAGGAGCAGGATAAATGCCAAGAAAGGCAGGTGGTAAGATTGCCTCATGCTAGTGGGGATGGAGGAAGAGAATTTCAGGGCAGTCTTTCCCATCCTGATGCCTTTCGGAGACTTTGGACTACAACTCCCCATCAGTCCCAGCCAGTGTGGCCAATGAGCAAGGATAATAATAATAATAATTTATTATTTATAGCCCGCCCATCTGGCTGGGCTTCCCCAGCCACTCTGGGCGGCTTCCAAAAAAATATTAAATTACTGTACTACATCAAACATTAAAAGCTTCCCTAAACAGGGCTGCCTTCAGATGTCTTCTAAAAGTCTGGTAGTTGTTGTTCTCTTTGACATCTGGTGGGAGGGCGTTCCACAGGGTGGGTGCCACTACCGAGAAGGCCCTCTGCCTGGTTCCCTGTAACTTGGCTTCTCACAGTGAGGGAACCACCAGAAGGCCCTCGGTGCTGGACCTCAGTGTCCGGGTAGAACGGTGGGGGTGGAGACGCTCCTTCAGATATACTGGACCGAGGCCGTTTAGGGCTTTCAAGGTCAGCACCAACACTTTGAATTGTACTCGGAAACGTATTGGGAGCCAATGTAGGTCTTTCAAGACTGGTGTTATATGTTCTCGGTGGCTGCTCCCAGTCACCAGTCTAGCTGCCGCATTCTGGATTAGTTGTAGTTTCCAGGTCACCTTCAAAGGTAGCCCCACGTATAGCGCATTGCAGTAGTCCAAGCGGGAGATGCATCACTCTGACAAGGCAGTCCGCAGGCAGATAGGGTCTCAGCCTACGTACCAGATGGAGCTGGTAAACAGCTGCCCTGGACACAGAATTGACCTGCGCCTCCATGGACAGCTGTGAGTCCAAAATGACTCCCAGGCTGCGCACCTGGTCCTTCAGGGGCACAGTTACCCCATTCAGGACCAGGGAATCCTCCACACCTGCCCCCCTCCTGTCCCCCCAAAACAGTACTTCTGTCTTGTCAGGATATGGACATTGCCATCCAAACCATCTTAGGAATGTCAGATTGGGGTTCTCCAATTTAAGACAACGATGCTAGCTTGCTTGTTATATAATATTTTCTAACCAACTACAAAGAACAATGCGTGATGATGTGAAGGAACCTCAGTTTCTAGCACCACCATCTTAATATCCAGCTATCACCACTACCTTTTGGAATATAGGAAGCTCCTTTATCCCAGGTCAACCAGTTGGTCCAGTTACGCCACCATGTTCTGCTATGACCGGCAGTGATTCTGCAAGACCAGCCCTTAGTGGTGGGGCATCTGAAGTTCCCTGGCATCTCTAGTTATTGCTGGGAGGGAACCCAGCCTGAAATCGTGGATATCTGCTACCATTCTGTGAAGGCAATGCTGGAGTAATGGTCAGACACAGGATAAGGCAGCATCAATAATATGTCCTGATGTTCCAGGATGTTTCAGACAGAGATTGTTCTCATCACCTGCTCCCTGTTAACTGGAGCTACTCCTGACAGAACCTGGGGGTGTCTACATCCAAAGCACATTCTCCGCCAGTGACCAACAGTTCCTCTCCAGAGATACCATATCTGAAGAAGTGTGCGTGCACACAAAAGCTTATACCTAGAACAAACTTAGTTGGTCTCTAAAGTGCTACTGGACTATTATTATTATTATTATTATTATTATTATTATTATTATTATTATTTCGACTGTGTCAGACCAACACGGCTACCTACCTGAACCTCCAGAGATACATAGGTGTTATGTTATAGAGTGGCTGCAGGATCCCACCATGAATTCACATACACATTCCATCTTAGTACTAAAAACACAAAAGGCAGAAGGGCATATAGTATACCCTCCAACGCTTCTCCGACGGAAATAGAGACACCCTACAATACCTTCCAACATTTCTCTGATGAAAATAGGGATGTCCTAAGGAAAAGTGGGGGGGACGCGGGTGGCGCTGTGGTCTAAACCACAGAGCCTAGGGCTTGTCGATCAGAAGGTCAGTGGTTCGAATCCCCATGATGGGGTGAGCTCCTGTTGCTCGGTCCCTGCTCCTGCCAACCTAGCAGTTCAAAAGCATGTCAAAATGCAAGTAGAGAAATAGGTACTGCTCCGGCAGGAAGGTAAACAGTGTTTCCGTGCGCTGCTCTGGTTTCACCATGCTGGCCACATGACCCGGAAGCTGTATACCAGCTCCCTTGGCCAATAAAGCGAGATGAGCACTGCAACCCCAGAGTCGTCCGTGACTGGACCTAATGGTCAGGGGTACCTTTACTTTTACCTTTAAGGATTCCAGGATCAAATCAGAAACTATGATGGATTCTGTAAATCTGGGACTGTCCCTGGAAAATAGGGACACTTGGAGGGAATGATGCCGAGGGGGGGGGGGTTCCTTACATCTTGTATGTTCCCCAGTCCTGATTTTAGAATGAAGTTACTAAAATTGAGGTGAGTCGAGGTGTCAGCCTAGTGGAGTAACCTCTGATCTTCTCTCTCCCCCTCCTCAATAATTCTAACACTGTTAAACCCCAGTTGCTCCTTGGATTTCTATTACAGGTTTTTCTGACTCTGTATACGATATAGTAAAATGGAAATGAAGGTCAGGCAGTTAATCAGTAAGTCTAATTTACAGCCTCTTACCTAACCAGAATAACCGTCCCCTGCCATAAAGAGGTACTAAGTCAATCCTTTCAGCTATTCCTTCCTTTTGGTTGCTAAATTCCTTCTAATTTGTCAGCATTACCATGAACAAATTGCATTACTCAGATTCAAATAAGTATTTCAAACAGAGCTTCATCAAGGTCATCCTAACCCAATCTCGCCAGAAAGATTCTGTCTCATATTTCTGTTTAATGTCATGTCCATCACAGGGGAGACCTGTTCTTAAAAATTCATTAAATCAGACATAAGGCTTCTATCTTTTCATTTGCTTTTCACTCTCAAAATAGATTTTGTTTATTTTAAATATAAACTTGGTTGAGAGCCCAGGTCAACAAAGAGATATTTCATTTGATTGCAGAAGAGCTCAAGATCATAATCATAGGTCTGATCTGTTATCACCCTGTCTTCTCTAAGTCACAGGCCAATTTGCTGGAAAAAGTTCTCCTGCATAAATGTTCCACAGCAGAGATGTTTGTCTTGTGCCCCTGTGAATTATATAAAGCTCTGAGCTGCAATTTTTCAGAAGACACGTTTTCTGAGAAGATGGCTGAAACTTTCTCTCTCTCTTTTTCACCCTCCTAGAAAAAGGCTACTTCACAGAATTTACTCCAAATATTCCCCACAATTCCTCACACATACAACCACCCAGAAGCATGCAAGACATCATGGAAGATGGAAATTCTGTGGAGTCAGTGGTTGTGCAACAGCAGCCAGGGAACATTTCCAGTCCTACTTGGCAGGGCCAGTACACCTATGAGGCAGGCTGAGGCAGCTGTCTCAGGTGGTGGAATGCCAAAAGGTGGTTCCTCTACCGCCAGCAATCTCTCATGAGATCTCACTGAAATTTTGAGACACACCACCCCTGATACCTGGAGATACCAGGGATCGAACCTGGGTCTCCTGCATGCAAAACAGATATTCTTATCACTGATGTGTGGCCCTTTCCAGATTGCACAGTCCTCCTTTTCACTGTTGCTGGACATGCGATTAGCAGGCAGTGTCACGGGCTGGCTGGATACTGAGGAGTGGTGTGAGACGCCAGCTGGGGAACCCCCAAGGGAACCACCAGGGGAAGCAGGCTCGGAGCCAGGGCACTGGTGGTGGGACAGCGATGAGTGGTCAAAGGGAGAAGAGGGAGCAGACTTGGAGGAAGAGGTGTCAGAAGCTGAAGAGGTAACAGGGTTTAGTGAGCAGGAAGAGGCTGTGGCAGAGAGCAGTCCAGAATCAGAGGCAGAAGCAGAGGCTGCTGAGGAGTGGAGGCCATGAGGCAGCATGGAGACAGGCTGTTGAAGAAGCCAGAGAGTCTCCCCCTCCCTGCTGTCACCAGTTCCCCTCCCCTCTGGTCTCCCAGAACACGAAGAGGGATGAAGAGAATGAAGCAAAGAGAGACAAGACGAAGGAGCCTCAGGTTGCTGGGGAAGGACCTGGGGCCTTAGAGAGCAGTAGAAGGCAGAGATCTTCAGTCCTTGCAACTGCTTCATTAGGGCAAGACCTACTGGGAAGAGTTGCTGTGATCACTAGGCCTGAGCTGTTTTGTTTCTTTGAATAAGGAGTTAACCACAGACACCTTGTGAGTTATTCCTGACCTGCTCCTGACTCCCACCTTAAGTATGCTGTATGCTGAATATACTTAATGCATAAGCAAGTTCATCTGACCACCCCTGCCATATTCACACACTTTTCCACATTAAAACACTTCCTTTTCAGAATGGTACCTAGGTTGTCCGCCCGTCCGCCCCCATCTCTTTCCATATAAATAGCATATTGGAGTTGTAATCCTGAGGGAAAGAACAACCCTCCATTACTGTATGTTAACCACTCAAGATAAGTATGTGGGATGCTCGCAAGAGTGTGGCATCATTTAACGGCATAGTTTGCTAAATGGGAAAAATTGGCCGAAGCAAAGAGATGCCAAATGAAGAGAAATGACAGTTCTTAAAAGATGGTTACATGGCAGATCTGTTCCTAATAAATAAGCCATGTATCAAGTGTAGTGGATATATTTGCACAAACTCTGATACATATACTTCTATATATCACAAGAATTGCCTGGTGAGCAAGAGATATAAATCATCGTTTTATGGGAGATCCAAGAAGGAATTACCTCCCGTGATTTAAACTGCATGTCAATAGGAAAGAAATGCCATAGGAAAATTGTAGAAGATTTTCTCTTGTACACATTCCTTATACATGCTCTTTCATTCATTTTATTTGATATTTATTTTGTTTGTCTCGTTCACATAAGCGGAATTGTGCATCTTCCAGGAGTATAGGAAGGTAAAACATGGAAGTTGCACCTAAAGCATCAATATCCATGTCCATGCTGCATTTTTCTTAGGTCTATAGTCTCCTCTTTACATAAGCAACTTACCTCCAACCAGTGTTCTTCTCTCTCTTCCTTCTTCTGGGCTGTTGAGTTGTCATCTTCTGTTCCATTAAAGCGTATTTGCAGAGGGTACCATAGTCAGTAGGTACAGCATCTGTTTCACACACAAAAGATTCCAGGTTTGATGCTCAGCATCTCAGGTAAGTCTGGGAGGGATCCTGGACTGGAAACCTGGAGAGCCACTGCCAATCAGTGCAGGCAATAATTAACTAGATGGACCTGACTCAGTATAAGACCACTTTGTTCTGTTGGGTGGGCAATTCTCCCCTCCACACACCATCCCACACTGTGAACCATCCCACGGTGTGAACCTCGCGAACCTTTACATCACTGAAAGGTATTCAGCTTTAAGCATCTGTTTAAATGGGGATGTGATTTTATGATGCATTGCACAGCAGTAGGATCTGCTTTGAAATTACTGTGGCTGGATAATCAGGCGAGGATTTGAATAAAATTACATGCTTATGTGTCTTAAATAAAGTGTAATACTTGTCAAAGATGCCTTCGGTGGAGATTATTGGTTTTTCCCCAAAATAAAATAAAAAAATGAAGAGACACAGAAATTAGGAGAGTATCAAGAAACCCCATTGTACAGTAACACCACAACTTATACAAGGCTTACTTTCTGGGAATTGTGCCTAAAGCCAAAATCAGGTACAGTGGTACCTCGGGTTACAGACTCTTCAGGTTACAGACGCTTCAGGTTACAGACTCCGCTAACCCAGAAATAGTACCTCGGGTTAAGAACTTTGCTTCAGGATGAGAACAGAAATCGCGCAGCAGCGGCACGGCAGCAGTAGGAGGCCCCATTAGCTAAAGAGGTTAAGAACAGTTTCAGGTTAAAAACGGATCTCCAGAATGAATTAAGTTCTTAATCCGAGGTACCACTGTATAGTCAAAACACACCCGGTGCTATGGCAAGTGGGAATGCCAAAGTCTTTTTTTCCTGGATACCTGTTCCCCTTCTGCCCCCTTCTAATTTTTTTAATGTTTGTTTGCCAAGCACAGAAAGCTGAATGCACACGAATTGAATGTGTGTAAGTTGCAGGTTTGCTGCAAAGAAATCAAAGAACATGGAGGAGTGCAACTTCCAGAGATAGGAGGGCGGAGCAGGACTGTGGAGAAGCAGCGAGAAACAGATGCCCAAGCAGCACATTCCCAACTACAGTCGTACCTTGGATCCCGAATGCCGTGGGACTCAGACCTTTTGGCTCCTGAACGCCCCAAACCCAGAAGTGATTGTTCTGGTTTGCAAATGTTCTTTTAGAACCTGAACGTCTGACAGGGCTGCCGCAGCTTCCGCAACCACACTGTGGTTTCTGAATGTTTTGGAAGTCGAACAGACTTCTGGAATGGATTCCATTCAACTTCCAAGGTACGGCTGTACAGTCAAAACCTCGTTCTGCGTCCGCCTCCGCTTGCATCTGCTTCGACGAACATCCGCAGCAAACCCGGAAGTACTGGAACAGGTTACTTCCGGGTTCGCCGCTCACGCATGCGCAGAAGTGATAAATTGTGCTTCATGCATGTGCAGAAGTGCTAAATCGCGCCTCGTGCACAGACGCAGTGCTTCGATGTGCATCATTTTTGGCTTGCGGACGGGCCTCTGGGACAGATCCTATCCATTTGCATTTCAAGGTTTTAAACCAAGGATTTTAAAACCAAGGTTTTAAACCTATGGGCAAGGATGGTGGGCATTGTTTATTTTCATGGAGACCTACCAAAAAGGAAGCTGTGAGTGAAAATAAATGCTGTAGTCATGAAGTCATTACATTCTCAGGAAGCAGAAAGAACAAAATGGGGAGTGGGAAATCCTACCCATAACTTGGGGGAAGACCATTCAAGGAATCTTTGTTTGTCTTACTCTACAATACTAGGAGGGGAGGTACAGATTTCACAAGGAAAGTTAAAGCATGGTCCAAAGTAAGGTTGCTAGATCTTTAGATCATGGCTGAGGAACCAATGTGTGGTCCTCCAAGTGTTGTTGGACTATAACTCCCATCCTCCCCTGACCATCTTCCCTGTTTGCTGGGGCTGATGGGAGTCCAACAATATATGGGTGGCCGCACAGATTCCCATCCCTGCCTTAGATGATTCTTCAACATCAGTTTTGTTGGATTGGTCATGTCGTGCAGATGCCTGATTACAGTCTTCCAAAGCAACTACTCTATTCCAAACTTAAAAATGGAAAGCATAATGCTGGTGGTCAAACAAATGAGGTTCAAAGACTCTCTCAAGGCAAATCTTAAAAAATGTAATATAAATGCCAACAACTGGGAAACACTGGCCTGCGAGCGCTCCAATTGGAGAACAGCCTTCACGAAAGGTGTCATTGGTTCTGAAGATGCTCAAACTCAGGACGAAAGGGAGAAATGTGCTAAGAGGAAGGCATGCTTGGCAAACCCTCACCGTGATCAACTCCCACCTGGAAACCAATGTCCCCCACTGTGGAAGGACGTGTGGATCCAGAATTGGTCTCCACAGTCACTTACAGACTCAATGTTAAAACCGTGTTCCTGGCAGACAACCTTCCTCGGCTATGAGTGATCACAGAAGAAGAAGAAGAAGAAGAAGAAGAAGAAGAAGAAGAAGAAGAAGAAAGGTTAAGGCAAACTTTTCAAAGCCTTGTCTCTAGGGCTGCAGGATTTAATTGATCCATTCATTTGAAATCAACTAAAATGTCCTCCTTGAATGAACATTTTTTAATCTTTAAGAAAGCAATAATTTTAATGCAAGTGTTTATATAAGAATGGCAAATGGTGGGCATCACCTTCGTTCTCCGTTTCCGCTTCAGCTCCACTTATAAGGGGCACCAGTGTATGGTTGCTCCGATCAGATCCGAGCCCTGGGACATGAATCCCTAAAAAGCAGACCCACTGTTGAAGCCTTAATTGATTCAAATTCATTAGATTAATTGACTAAAATGTATTTAATCAAGGGGCAGCCCTGTTGGACTCCTAGGACACCATCTCTCTTGATGGCTACAGCAGCAAAACTCCAGACCCTCCAAGTGCCCCTCTTTTCCAGGCACACTTCCAGATTTACAGAAGGCTTCCCAGTTTCTGATTTGATGCCAGAATGTCCACTTTTCCTTAGGATGTCACTATTTTCATCGGAGAAATGTTGGAGGGTATGGAGTTATGTGACCCCTGAGCCCAGGAGATAAGCAAGGATACAACTTTTAGAAGACATCTGAAGGCAGCCCTACATAGGAAAGTTTTTTTTAAAAAAAAAGTTTAATACTTTTTTGTGCTTTTATATAAGTTGGAAGCTACCCAGAGTGGCTGGGGCAACCCAGTCAGATGGGTCAGGTGTTGTTGTTGTGGTTGTTGATGATGATGTCCCTGTTTTCATCAGAGAAATGTTGGAGGGTATGAAACTCCATGTGAGTGCCTGTGAGGAGTGTCACCATCAACACCTCTGTGTGGGGCGTTCCCCCCCCCCCATTCCCTGTCCTTGCCATCCAACAGACAGGTTCTGTCAGGCTTCAGGGAATCTGATTCCTCCCATGGTGGGTGTGGCGTTTGCCTCCTAGGATGGGTCATAAGGAAAGGGTTAAAATAGGTGTGATGTGATTGGCCAGTGAGAATGCAAGGGGGGGATAAAACTTAGAGTGGGAGGTTTTGAAAGTCAGTTGAGGTTTGGGAGTTGAAGAAGGAAGAGGGAGGTTTAGGTGTGGGTTGGTAGAGTTGTACTGTGAGACAGCGAGAGGAATTGTTAGGTGGAGTCAGATAGATAGTTGGGAATAATCAGTTTGGAGTTGTTAGGAACTAAGAATAAGAAACTGACAAGAGAAAAATTAACTGAAACCATAAGCTTGTTCCTGCATTTAAAAATAAACTTGATTATTTGTTTATGTTAACAACTGACTGGACTCCATGTGTCCCCATGAGATACTGGGTGGTGGCAGTGGAAAAAGCAATCGCAGTGGCGGCACAGGGTCAATAGACCGTCAAACGTCCGGGGGCCCTGTGTGTGATCGCCACAGTGGGCAGCCAAGGAATGGATAACAATAAGAGTTCTTACCAAGTCCTTTATTCAATATTCACACAGAGAAATGTAGGAATGCCATCTATCTCAGATAATGGCATTGCTCCAAGTAAAGTCCCACCCCCACCATCTCTCCTATTATGCGTCATCCCTGTGTTGGTTGATCTGTGCTTTCTGCCTCTGAGGTTTCTGTTCCACTGCCCTCAATGGACGTTGAGTCCTAAGAGAGGGGGAGGGGTCAGGAATGCTTTCCAAAGACACTGAATCTGTCAGCTGTCTCTCCCCTGGTGCTTCTTCTTCCAGCTCCTGCTCCCCTCCCAATATTTCCCAGCTTCTCCCCTCTGCAGCCTCTGAGCTATGACCTTCTGCAAACCACTGTTCTAAATCTATACTGTCCTCCTCTTCTCAGGAAGGTTCAGGGGGGCAGTCCCCACCATTCCTCCTCAGTCCAGTCCCTGACAGATATTTTGGCTACATGTGATTGGTTTTTTGTATACATGCTCCTCTGGAATAGAAACCCCATGTGTGATGCGATTACATGGTAATATACTCTTTTTATATTTGTTACAGTAAAGCAGTTTCTTTTCCCTTTCTCTTCCTGTCTTATAGATCCAACCATAAAGGTGGAGGTGGATAGAATTAGTAAAGTAAGCCAATAAAGACATTTGCACATAACAGGGGATCCTGGGTAGGCAAGGAAAGCTTTCCACTTGCTTGCCTCATCATTATTTCAAAAGCTTGCCTTTGCTGCATAGCAGCAGGTAACAATCTGGTATAAATACAATGAATATAACCAAGCAGAAAAGGGCAAGATAGCCATTATGTTCAAAAGAGGGTAGTGTTGATTCTTTGTAGACAACCTGAATGGAATTGCTTGAGGATGGTAAGAGGATTAGGGAAGCTTAATTTTTTTTCCTCATCCCTTGTTATTGGTAAAGATCTCAGGGACAAATACTCACAGGAAAGGAAGGCAGGACAAATCAGATGCTTGGGAAATCTTTCATAACACAGACTTGATCTGAAACAGCAGTGTATGTGTAGCCTGCTAAGGTACTGCTCAAAAGCATATGTGCTTGGAAGTAAATATCAGCTGAAAACACATCCCACTGAATGCAGCCGTAAGGTGATCTCAGAGTGCATTACAAAAAAAGGACTATGAGTTTCCTTCGCTATATACCTATTGTTGAATGTCAGCCATGCTGCTACTAAATAACCCTTTGAAGACATGGTGGTGATGAAGTAAAACATCCATCCCTATTTTGAAAAATGGAATTGGGAGTGGGGGGCACGCAGTGAGCCAGCGATAGACACCATAGCATCCTCCAAATGTTGGCAGATTCCAACTTCCATCAGCCTCAGCCAACATGGCCAATGGTCAAGGATGATATGATGACCTCTGGCTGTCCCTACTCTAAAGCAATAGCTATAACTTGCTTCAGATTTTAATACTCTGGGTGAGAAATAGGGGAGTGCACCAGGGGGGTTTTTCAGCCAGAACTCACTGGAATTCAGTTGTAGCCCCTCTCAGGTGGGCACCATTATAAGAGAACAAGGGAGGTGTTCGTGGTGATATCTGGCACCTCTTTTTCTAGAAAAATAGCACCAACCACAATATTTGGTTCAGACTCCAATTCATCATTTTGGAAAACAGCCCAAAGCAATCCACGGCACTCTGGAGACTGCCGGATACAGTTCAGGTTTGAATCCTGGTACCGAATAGGGAAAACTAAGTTCATCCTTTCCACAGTTACTATTGTCAGGGACTGGACTGAAGAAGAAGAGAAGAAGAAGAGTTTGGATTTGATATCCCACTTTATCACTACCCGAAAGAGTCTCAAAGTGGCTAACATTCTCATTTCCCTTCCTCTGTGAGGTGAGTGGGGCTGAGAGACTCCAGAGAAGTGTGACTAGCCCAAGGTCACCCAGCAGCTGCATGTGGAGGAGCGGGGAAGTGAACCCGGTTCACCAGATTACGAGACTCCCACTCTTAACCACTACACCACACTGAAGGGGATGAGACTGAGGAGGAATGGTGGAGATTGCCCTGCCCCCTTCTCCTGAAGCTTCCAGAGAAGAGGAAGGCAGTACTGAAATGCAGCAGTGGTTTGAGGAAGGTCATAGCTCAGAGACAGGCGAACAGAAGAGTGGGGAGGTGTTGGGAGAAGAGAAGGGGGAGATGGCAACAGAGCAGCCAGCTGACACGTTATCACTGGAGAGCATTTCAGACCCCCCTTCTCTCAGAACCTGGCATGCATTGAAAGTGGAAGAGCAAAGGACTCAGAGACAACCTCCATATGGCCACCATAAGGGGAAGTACTGTTGCTAGGAAGGGAGGGGAGAGGAGCCCAGTTGGAGCAGCGCCATTAATGGGAGGTATAATAATAATAATAATAATAATAATAATAATAATAATAATAATAATAAT
>JAXCMG010000075.1:792044-806068 GCA_034642415.1 Podarcis siculus | reverse complement strand
ATAATAATAATAATAATAATAATAATAATAATAATAATAATAATAATTTATACCCTGCCCATCTGGCTGAGTTTCCCCAGCCACTCTGGGCAGCTCCCAATCAAATGTTAAAAACAGTACAGCATTAAATATTAAAAACTTCCCTGAACAGGGCTGCCTTCAGATGTCTTTGAAAGAGGATAGCTGCTTATTTCCTTCACATCTGAAGGGAGGGTGTTCCACAGGGTGGGCGCCACTACCGAGAAGACCCTCTGTCTGGTTCCCTGTAACCTCACTTCTCGCAATGAGGGAACTGCCAGAAAGCCCTCGGCGCTGGATCTCAGTGTCCGGGCTGAACGATGGGGGTGGAGACGGTCCTTCAGGTATACAGGACCGAGGCCGTTTAGCGCTTTAAAGGTCAGCACCAACACTTTGAATTGTGCTCAGAAACGTACTGGGAGCCAATGCAGTTCTCTCAGGACCGGTGTTATGTGGTCCCGGCGGCCAGTCCCAGTCACCAGTCTAGCTGCCACATTCTGAATTAGTTGAAGTTTCCGGGTCACCTTCAAAGGTAGCCCCACATAGAGCGCATTGCAGTAGTCCAAGCGGGAGATAACTAGAGCATGCACCACTCTGGTGAGACAGTCCGCGGGCAGGTAGGGTCTTAGCCTGCATACCAGGTGGAGCTACATTCCTTTGTCCCTCACTGTGATGAATGAATAAACTCATTAATAAGAATTCTTCCTTGTTTTTCTCTGCTCCTTGCTGCCACCGGGGGAGGGGTAGAGTTCCCCGAAGCCTGACAACTATATAGGGGAAATTTAAGGAACAGCTATAACCTTTCCTTTCCTTTTGTCAGGATTTGATGAAATTTGCAGAATAAAGCCTGCCAAACTAAGGACAAATAAGGTGTTGAGCATCTTTACTACAAAAGTAAAGGGGGAGAGGATCATAAGGGGATAGTAGAAGGACATAAATCTGGTTCCACAGTCCACTATTTAAGCTTTTTCCTACAGGGAATTTCAGGGCAATTAAAGCAGTGCTTTCATAAGGCCAACTTAGGAACTATACAAGTTGCTAAAGGCAATCTTCTGAGAATCTTGTAGGATTATCACAGAACTTCTCCATTTCAGGCAGCTGACAAAATAAAATACAGAGTAGACATGTTCCTCCCCAACCACAACAGCTAAGATGGAAAAATGCAGGATAAATTCTACCTCTGTTCCTTGATGTTCAATACCTAAACTCTGACACCTTCCAGTTTTACTTACGCAAGCTCTAAGTACCTTGAGGTAAGCCAATTTGTCTGTCTGTTCTAAGTAGAAATTGTAGTAAAATTCCCACCACATTTTCCTTAGCAATACATGGCCATCTGGAGAGGGAATTTGAAAGTCACCATCTCTTTAAAAAAATCATTTTATGCTCTTCTTTGCCTTGGAGAAGGTGGGACACTGAATGCCTCTGTGAGATAGAAATTCTCTACCTGCATTTGTCTGTTCCAGCTCAATCTCAAATCCAGCAGAGTCAAGTTGAGGTGTTCAAGAATACCATAGTGATTTTCCATGAAGGCCAGTGGTTTGCAAACTGTGTTCAGGGGAACCCTGGAGTTACAAGCTATCAGAGATTCCCGAATGAGAAGAGTAATCATGGTGGACGAGCTGTACAGAAAGGTGGCTTGCCTTCTTACTCTTGTCCCAAGTCAGGTTTGTGTCCATCATTGATCTTCATCCTCCTTGAGATTTGGCTAGCTCTATACGGGTAAATTGAACTCTGCTGAGAACATCTGCTAAATAGGTGGATCTGGAAAACAGAAATAAGCTTTGGGTTTAGCTTCCTTTGTTTAAACGTGTGTTTGAGGTGATGTGGTTTAAACACGGGATGTGATGAACTTCTAGCCAAGCTGGTTTGTGTGATTACAAATAAGAGCTGGTTTATTGCATTACACCTTGTTTGTTTGAGTTTCGTCACCAGGATTAAAGGCAGGGGACACTGGATTTTTGCGTCACACAGGGCACCACTGAAATTTGAGAGCCCAAAGTCTGCTACCGCAAGGGGGAGAGGACACCCGGATGTGATCTTCCTTATTAAAACACTGCAACCCTGTTCCCTTAAGTCCCCTGATTGGCCAATTCAAACAGGCCTTTCGGCCAATGCCCAGAGCAGCCAGAGGAGGAAATGACCATGGCCACATGGGAAGAAGACATTGGCCCCTAGGGATCAGGCTGCTGTCACGCCGAACAGCAAATGCCACTTCTGTGGAGCCCTAGGCAAGCAGAGAATATGACATTTTGCAGATCACGTCTACATGCACTGCTTATTTTGCAAGAGAGAAGAAATATTAAAAAAAACACCATTTCAATTGCCTCTTTTCCTTATGGTAAGGACTTTAATAACTTAAGCAGGGAGTCCAAGCCCTCCAACCCCACCCTCTTCCTTGTCAACTATTTATTATTGGGGAACAAAGATAAGAATCATAACACTCAAGTGCACCGCTTAATTGTAAATTTGCCCAATGCACTCTGATTTTACCTCTTTTGTTTCAAGGGTTACAAACCTTCCAATTCATTTATTTTTATAAACAATGTTTCCCACTATATTACATGCATGGATTCTTCAGAACACCTCCCAGTGGAGTCTGGTCAATGTTCTGAGCATAATTAATATTTTTTTTTTAAGCCTCCAAGTTACCTTATTATCAAACTTTTGCAGAGATTTCACGTATCAGAAATCTCTCTCTGAAAGGACTCTATTTTAGAGCAAAGGACTCTCTGGCTTCCCCTGGTAAGGTAATAGTCTTTATTTCATGGGTTTTGTTTTGTTTTTTTAAAAAAGAAGACGGAGAAGAAAAAGAGGAAGAAGGATTAAAGCTTAAGCAGAAATCACCTAGGGCAGAATGTGGTTTCACTGATAACAGACTTATATTTCACAGTCAAGGAAGCCAAACCCAGGATCTAATTAACACAGCAGCTCAGATAAAATAAGTCAAAGGAGAAAGCCACTAGCCTAATAGCTGTGGCCTTACCTGCAAAAAGATTCAAAGTGGGAGTAATAACTGACCCCCTACCTGCTAATGTGCTTATAAATCACATGGAAGACAAGGGGAAACGTTCATTGAGAAGTCCCGTAACCTTGTGTGTGATTATGTGTGTGCATTTTGCGTGGCAAGTTCCCGCCTCCCACCAGTAGAAATAAAGACGCATGACACCATTATTTTAGGTTAATGGGCTAAAATTGGCCACAACTTTATTGGTTACAGGTAAAGAGCGGTATTGGCTTAGGCATTGGTCCTATCCGACTATCCAGCTTCAGCCTGTTTGCTTGAAAGACTGGAAGGGTTAACACCAGCAGGGGGAGCCCTGCTGATGCACATCAACTAGGGACTCCCCCGGGGTCACCGATCAGGGGCGCGCTTTAGGCCCTGGCCTCCATAGGCTTCAGACGAGGCCACGCCCCCCCAGAATCCTTTACCGGACTACCCCTCAATATTTGGGGGAGGTGATGGCGCTCCCCCCCCCAACACATCTACATAACAATACCCATGGCTAACCGCCAAAACCGAGTTGTGATGATTTGCTACGAGGTAGGCGAAAAACCAAATGGCTGGTGCCAATTTGCCAAGTGGAAAAAATTCCTACCAGGCCCCTTAACGGTGACCAACCGGGGTCCATAGCAAAGTCAGAAGGGAAACCTTAAAGGGTGGGCGGGTGGGAAAACCTCAACAGCTGAGCAGAACCAAAGTGGGAGACCCCGGGGCCACGCTTGCCTTAAATGAGGCAAGCCACACACCCCGAGCGCTCAGGGGATGACGCGGCCCGAGGATTCCCCTGATCGCGCAGGGGCTGGAAGCCAGCCTCCGCGCATGTTTTGGAGGCGTGAAGCCCGCAACACCACCTCCTCCCGAGGTCGGAAGTGGCTTTCTCTACTTATACACACAATGATGGATGTTTAATCTTGACCAAAGGTTGGTGCACACACCTGTATAAGTCAACAGTCCTGTCCTCTGTACCCGATTGTGGTTAAGGTTGACCAGAATTCACTTCCACCAGCAGTGGGCAGATCCACACCATCCATTAAAAGCATATCCAAAGCACATGACTTCTCTCCCAAAGAATCCTGGGAACTGTAGTTTGTTAAGGTTGCTGGGAATCGTTGCCCTGAGAGGGTCTGGAGGCATGCAGTTCCCAGGATTCTTTGTGGAAAGCCGTCAGTTTCAAATGGACGGCATGGAAGTTTCCTGAAATTATTCTCCCCAGCGGGCTGGTCTTTTATTTGTTCTGCTTTCTTGGTATGAGGAGAAATTTCTTTGATTTTTATTTATTTATTTATTTTTGACAAGAGGTTGCCAACTTACTGGACCTAATCAGGAACTGCAGTGGGCAGAAAGCTACAGCAAGAGCCTTATACTACTGTGACAGCCACAAGTTGTTTTTCTTATTATTAAATAAATAAAACAATGTAACAGTTGTGACCACATTGGAAAGGTTAGAAACCTAAGCATCAACTCCAAAAATGTTGGAGGCCAGAGGAGCTCTGCCCCCACCTTCTCACCTGCAACTGGGAGCAAAAAGATCCTTGGCAAAGCTTGTTTCCCTCTGACCGTGATGTGCGGCAGGCGGAAATTTGACATGGGCAGTTGCCTCCCACACAGTGGTGTAGCGTGGGATGCCAGGGCTCGAACTGCGCGGAGGGGGGATGGGAGGGAGGGAAACGGATGGAGTACACATGCACACCCAACTGCTTTATGGCGTCCTCATCACCCAGGAGATTGCAGCTGCAGAGATATCACAATTATTATTATTATGGAATAGGGCGTCCTTATTTTCATCAGAGCAGACTGTCTTGCCAGAGTGGTGCATGCTCGAGTTATCTCCCACTTGGACTACTGCAATGCAATCTATGCGGGGCTACCTTTGAAGGTGACCCGGAAACTACAACTAATTCAGAATGTGGCAGCTAGACTGGTGACTGGGAGTGGCCGCCGGGGCCATATAACACCAGTCGTGAAAGGCCTATATTGGCTCCCAGCACATTTCCGAGCACAATTCAAAGTGTTGGTGCTGCCCTTAATGGCCTAAACTGCCTCAGCCCAGTATACCTCAAGGAGTGTCTCCACCCCCATCATTCAGCCCAGACACTGAGGTCCAGCGCTGAGGGCCTTCTGGCGGTTCCCTCACTGCCAGAAGTAAAGTTACAGGGAACCAGGCAGAGGGCCTTCTTGGTAGTGGCGCCCACCCTGTGGAACGCCCTTCCATCAGATGTCAAGGAAATAAACAACTATCTGACTTTTAGAAGACATCTGAAGGCAGCCCTGTTTAGGGACGTTTTTAATGTTTGATGTTTTATCGTGTTTTTAATATTCTTTTGGGAGCAGCCCAGAGTGGCTGAGGAAACCCAGCCAGATGGGAGGGGTAGAAATAAATAAATTATTATTATTATTATTATTATTACTACTACTACTACTATCATCATCATCATCATCATCATCAGAGAAATGTTGAACAGTATCTGATCTGTCCCATCACTTGCTATCTGACCTATTTAGATAGAGATGCCGAAGACTGCATCGTACACCTGTTGTGTACAGAGCAGGTGCTATTGTCCCTTCCCTAAGACTCAGGTGTGCATTAACCCATTTAAAACCCATGCCTTGTTGAATAGGCATGCCTAGTATTTTATCATTCATTCCGTGTGACCTTACCTTCCCCATAATGTAGAGGGTCTAGAGGGTACAAGATCAAGCTGGGAAATGCTCCATTCCTAAGTGGCCTTGTTCTGAGCACCTATTAGATATCATTTGTTCATGCCTTGCAGCTTTTTATATTTTCATGGGCAAAATCTCATTAACCTAATTCTCTCCCTTATTTCTCTTCTGAATGCAGTAAAAGTCAAGTCTCTCTCCCTTGCCCTGATTTTATGAATTTGTTCAGAATAGGTGTTGGCAGGAGGGGTTACAAGTCGATGCTACAGGTCAAAATCATCTCCCATCAGGGCTGACCAACCCATGAGGCAAGGTAAGGCGACTCCCTTGGGTGGCAGAACCCACAGGGGCAGCAGATCCCAATGTAGATATTTATTCCCCTCTTGTTCCTGATGTAGATCTTCACTCATCCAATATTCCCTGGCAGGGAGGGGAGATGCTATTTCGTGGTACACTACAGGCGCCAAAATGTTTTGTGCTAGCCCTGTCTCCTACCACTACCACATACCTTCCAACATTTCTCCAATGAAAATAGGGATATCCTATTCTATTATTATTATTATTATTATTATTATTATTATTATTATTCCCCACCCATCTAATTGGGTTGCCCCAGCCACTCTGGGCGACTTCCAACATATACTGTATGAAAACAAAATGAAACATTAAGCATTTAAATCTTCCCTATACAAGGCTGCCTTCAGAGATCTTCTAACAGTTGTATGGTAACTTATTTCCTTGGCTCGGGGGTTGCATAACTCCATACCCTCCAACCTGTCTCCAATGAAAATAGGGACGTCCTAAGGAAAAGCGGGGCATTCCGGGATCAAATCAGAAACTAGGATGGCTTCTGTAAAACTAGGAATGTTCCTGAAAAAGAGGGACACTTGGAGGGTCTGCCAGCACCCCAAGGTTGTTTCCAATTATCCAGTAAAAATAGGTCAACTACTTGTTCTAGACAGGGTTGTTCACCTCTGAAGGAGCAGGTATGCAGTCTCTGGGATACTCATTGATCCATCTCTGTAACTAAAACTATGTGACCTCTGCAATCAGGAGTGGTTTTTTAGCAGTTCCAGAGGCGCACCAGTGGTAACCATTCCTGGACCACAACTGCCTGACCACCGTGGTCCATGCATTGGTAGCTTCAAGGCTTGGTTACTGTAATGTGGGGCTACCCTTGTATCGGTCCAGAAGCTTCAACCAGTACAGAAAGCAGCAGCCGGAATGCTCATGGGAGCAGATAACTGGCAACATGTTACCCCATTGCTGTGACAGTTGTATTGGTTCCCTGGGCATTGGCCATCCTGGTTGAGGCTGATGAGAGCTGGAGTCCAAAGACTTTGGAAGAAAGTAAAATTTGCCACTCCTGTTATAGACTGTAAAACTCACCGGAATCCTCCCGGCACTTTTGTATGCATCGGATGGCTGGGAGGGGGATTTGGCCATGGACAATACATGATCAAAGGTGTCATTACCTCCTGAAAGGAGTGCCTCTTTCCATTTTAAAAGTTGGGGGTGTTGACTTTATGCTTTGCTCTCTTCAGCAGATAGGTCTCCATTTGCACATCATAGCTCTGAATCAATCAAATAAGGAAAGCTGATTCCCCAAACTCCTAAGAGCAGCTCACATAACCACGTCACCCTGAAGTGTAGGTGGGTTCCCTCGAGGCAAGACACAACGATAACAGCAAGAACCTTTATTGAACTAACAGAACTGGACAGCAGGGGCAAAGCAACTGCTTATATACATTTCTGAAGGCCTGGGCCACTCCCACTCCCAACATGATTGGCTGTCTAAACTTCCAAGCTGCGAATCATGACTCAGAGTTTAAGGGCCAATGGCAGAGGCCCAAATCCTGAAATGTTCTGTGATGGGACATCATGTACCGAATCAGAACACAGGAGCTCAGAATCCTTAGTCCAGACTCAAGCCCAGGCAAATGCAGACCACTGAATACATAATACACACCATTATGGCAGACTTGAAACATGTCAAGGAGATAATGTGATATCACCACCATAAACTGCATATTCCTTTTTGGCACACCACTAGAAAAATCCTCTGGAAATCTAGGAAGGATGATTGTCACATAACTATCTCAGCACACATTGAGGGAGGTTCTGCCAGAAGCTGGAACCATCCTAAAATCCGATTCCTAAGCTGTTCCATTCTTTCTCCGCTACCATTCCTCTCCCTTTCCTGAATAGGAGTTGAAAAAATAATCACCGCTTCCACAAATCCAGTTTGGAAGACCAGTCTTTCTATTTAGATTGGGCTTCTCCACGGGAGTCTGAGTGGGATGTGTCTGAACTCTGCGGCTTCTCACTTAAACCCTGATGATGACAAAGGAGGCATTCAAATGGAGTCCAACTAGCAGGCCTGCTGATCCCTAAATACTGAGCAGGGGACAGACGGACCGCAAATCTAAGACTGCGTGCTTGTGTGTGTGATTAAATGCCTTGATATACACAAAATCCCCTACTTTTTTTGTTTTGTTTTGTTTAAAATCTCCCTCTCCTACAGTTCAGACCCAGCAGCCTCAAAAAGAAGGTGTTCTCTCCATCCATCATGGAACCTTGGCAAGGATAACAGAAAAACACAACCATAATAATCCCCCAAGGGATTTCTCAAGCACCTCATTAAAGGCTGCTAAAAGGGCATGAATCAAAGCAGGCAGCAGCGACGGCAGCCACCGAGCTCTTTGCCCAGATCCCTTGTCCTCCCAAACCCTTCCATTTTCCTGTCAGCTCCTCTCACTCCTGCCTTCACCCTCGACTTGTTACAACCCCCTCCCCAGTCATTCAACCTTGTCAAGTCTTTTGAACATACGGGCATTCAGGAGGCTCATAGCTAATGTCAGGTAAGCGTCTGAATTTGTTTTTATTTTTTATTTTTTAACATTTCGAGATTTGTTTTTGTCTGCCAGCATTTTTTCCCCTAAAAGTCTGACAGTGATGAGGTTGCATGGATGAGGACATTTGGAAATCAGAATAGCTGAGGTCAAATTGCCCCCTTGTGGCAGCAAATGTCCTTTAAAAATGCACTCTTTCTTTCCAGGATATCTGCTGTGCTGTGAGGGTGCCGAGGGTGATTCTTCAGCCTAGCTTGATCATGTGAAGGCATAGGAACCAAACAACAGCAAAAGCAGCAGCAACATTCACCTTCCCAACTACGAAGGTGTGAAGGAGATCCTCCTCCCCTGATTGTGTCTGTGCTGCCATTTACGATCAATCTCCCGGCTTCATGAAGTTGCCTTATAGTTCCAGTCTTCCCTGCTATGGGATGTTCCTTTAGAAGTTTAGAGCATGGGTAGGCAAACTAAGGCCCATGGGCCAGATCAGGCCCAATTGCCTTCTGGATCCGGTCCGCACATGCTCCAGGAATTGCCGCGTGGACAGCAATGGCGGCACCTGCTCCCTCCCTCCTCCTGGCTTTTCCCTGCCCTGCCTAGAGGAGGAAGGGGGCTGTGCTTTCTTGGTGCCAGCAGCAGCAGCGCTCGAGCGGCCGCCATTTTAAGCAGCCCCTCTCCAGAGCCCTTTTGCTCATCATCCCTCCACTGCCACCAGCCCCGAACCGCTGACCTTCTGTTCGGCAAGCCCAAGAGGCTCAGTGGTTTAGACCACAGCGCCACCGGCTCCCTTATGTGCTACGCCACTGTACATATGATCAGTGCTTTTTTTCTGAGGGGACACTGGGGTACACATTTTGTGAATCTAAGTTTGGCCTACTTCAATATGAGCAGGAAAATGAGAGTACTAAACTTTTTTTTTTTTTAGAAAAAAGCACTGCATGTGATAGTTTTATCTGCATTCTTAATGGTGAGAAAGTTTTCTTTCTTTCAAAAAGTAGCAATGACGTTTGAAATACCAGGTCTGAGTCTATGAACAGGCAATGGTCTGATGAAGAAGAAGAAGAGGAGAAGAGTTAGGATTTGATATCCCACCTTACACTCCCTTTAAGGAGTCTCAAAGCGGCTAACACTCTCCTTCCCTTCCTCCCCCAGAACAAACTCTGTGAGGTGAGTGGGGCTGAGAGACTTCAGAGAAATGTGACTGGCCCAAGGTCACCCAGCAGCTGCATGTGGAGGAGCGGAGACGCGAACCCGGTTCCCCAGATTACGAGACTACCGCTCTTAACCACTACACCACACTGGCTCCATTAACTTCTGTGCAGCAACAACTCCTCTGATCTGCATTTGCTGAGAATGCTTTGAGCCTGGTGTACACATTTGAATTAAAGCGTGTGAGAGAATTAGAAATACAGTCCCTGGATGTGGCTTTTACAATCTCAAATGGGGCACGGGGGTAATAATATTTAACCTTACACAAACATTTCTACATGATATAGAAGTGCTCATAAACCCATTCTCAAACCACCCCTGCCTACAGCACACCAAACTGCCTTTGCTAAAAATAACAGCGACTTTGGTATTTATGAATTAATCATCTTCATTTAGTGCATTTAAGAGCCCCAATGGTTGCTTTTCAGTATTCCTTCTGCAGACAAAAATCGCCTCACAAAATATAAAATATACCTGTAGGGCTTAGCGCAGGAGTCAGCAAACTTTTTCAGCAGGGGGCCGGTCCACTGTCCCTCAGACCTTGTGGGGGGGACAGACTATATTTTTGGGGGGGGGAGGAAATGAACGAATTCCTATGCCCCACAAATAAGCCAGAGATGCATTTTAAATAAAAGGACACATTCTACTCATGCAAAAACACGCTGATTCATGGACCATCCATGGGCTGGATTTAGAAGGTGATTGGGCCGGATCCAGCCCTTGGGCCTTAGTTTGCCTACCCCTGCATGGTGGTTAAGAAACCAGAATGTTGAAAGTCATATGCATAGCTGTCAGGGACTGGGCAGAGAAGGAGGAATGGTGGAGACCGCCTCCCGTCTTGACACTTCCAGGGAGGAGGAAGAGGAAGACAGCATAGATTTACAACAGGGGTTTGCGGGAGGTCACAGCTCAGAGGCAGATGAGGGGAAAAGCTGGAAAATCATGGGAGGGACAGAAAAGCACCCAGCTAACTTGTCATCAGAAAGCATTCCAGACCCTCCATCTCCCAGAAGCTGGCGAGCCTTAAAAGTAGGAGAGCAAAGAGCTCAAAGACAGAGGGCACGTAGCAGCACCTGTAGAGGAGGTGATGATGATGATGACATCTTGGGTTTTCTTCTTTTAACAGACTTGCAGCAGAGTTCCTTTTTAATTGAGTATCTTTATTATTTACAAATGGGATGCTGGTGGCGCTGTGGTCTAAACCACAGAGTCTAGGGCTTGCAGATCAGAAGGTCGGTGGTTCGAATCCCTGCGATGGGGTGAGCTCCTGTTATTCGGTCCCTGTTTCTGCCAACCTAGCAGTTTGAAAGCACATCAAAGTGCAAGTAGATAAATAGGTATCACTCAGGCGGGAAGGTAAACAGTGTTTCCAGGCACTGCTCTGGTTCGCCAGAAGTGGCTTAGTCATGCTGGCCACATGACCCGGAAGCTGTCTGCAGACAAACACTGGCTCCCTCAGCCAGTAAAGCGAGATGAGCGCCACAACCCCAGAGTCGTCCGAGACTGGACTTCAATGACCTTTATTATTTACAAAAAATTACACTGGTCGTATACAAATAAAATAACATAACCCTTTCCTCTTCCAGCCATCAGGCCAGAGACCTAATGCTGACTCATGCTCATTTATACACTTTACACTGACCCTTGTTGATCACATGCCCTTTATAAAGGCACCTGTTGCTGGGTAGATTTTTCTGTTGCCTAGCGACCTATTCAAGACCAAGTTCTTTCTAGAGTATTCCAACATGAGGAAGTGGGAGAGAAGCGGGGTGGAGATTCACTTGGAACAATGCCATTATTCAAGAGGCTGGGTTCTATAAGCTTCTCTCTCTGTAAAGTTTGAAGTAAAAAAAAGGACTGTAAGAAAGCTGCCTTTTTCACCTTAGGTGGTAAAATGTGATGGGCTGCCCCTGTCTTCAGGTCTATCTGACCTGTGAGACTCCTCACAGGCTGTGACCTCTCCCCCTCCCCCCGTGATTTCTAATTTATTATTATTCACAGAAAAGATCACAATGTATAAAATAAAAATAAAAACCCAATAACACAGACACCCCCCAAAAGAGCCTCATTTTAAAATGGTATAGGATGTCAATCAGATCAACCAAAGGCCTGGTTAAAAAGGAATGTTTTTGCCTGGCACCTAAAAGTGTATAATGAAGGCGCCAGGCGAACTTCCCTGGAGAGAGCATTCCACAGATGGGGAGCCACAGCAGAGAAGGCCCTTCTCATGTTGCCACCCTCCGGACTTCTTGAGGAGGAGGCACACGAAGGAGGGCCTCAGAAGATGATCTCAGGGTTAGGTTCATATGGAAAGAGGCGGTCCTTGAGGTATTGCAATCCTAAGCCGTTTTATTGTCTGGTTGGGATGTATCCTTGAATTGTGATAATGTTTCTGAATACAGACACGCGTATCTACAAACCTGACATCTGCATGATTAAAATGTAGCCTACTGGGACCTCTCACTATGCCCATTGCTGGCATATGGCTCTGGAAGGTTGCCCATAGACAACGGGGCCCTCAAGCTGAAAAAAGTCTTGCTCGGTTGGATGGTCTGTCTGGTCCAAGACCATTTGAAACATAAAGAGCCGCAAGAATTGAGAGCAGAAGGAGCCTTAAAGTTGCCCATCAGCAGTTGGTATCTGGGCAGCAGACTGAACAGGTATGCAGCTGGTCAAAGTCTTCCCCACAATGGTGAGATATGTTGCATGTTAATATAAGTTAGTTGTTATTGTTTAGTCGTTCAGTCATGTGCAACTCTTCGTGACCCCATGGACCAGAGCATGCCCGCACTCCTGTCTTCCACTGCCTCCCGCAGTTTAGTCAAACTCATGCTGGTAGCGTCGAGAACACTGCCCAACCATCTCGTCCTCTGTCGTCTCCTTCTCCTTGTGCCCTCCATCTTTCCCAACATCAGGGTCTTTTCCAGGGAGTCTTCTCTTCTCATGAGGTGGCCAAAGTATTGAAGCCTCAGCTTTAGGATCTATCCTTCCATTGAGCACTCAGGGCTGATTTCCTTCAGAATGGATAGGTTTGATCTTCTTGCAGTCCATGGGGCTCTCAAGAGTCTTCTCCAGCACCATAATTCAAAAAATATAAGTTAGTGGGTGATGCCAAACTAAGAGACACTCAAGAACAGATCTCTTGAAATAAATGGAGTTATACTATTTAAGCCTACTTATTTCAGTGGGGTCTACTTTGAGTATGACTAACACTGGATCTCACTCATAGTAATTGTCTCTCAGTTTGCATTTATATGTATTAATCAGGAAGTGCAAATTATAGGCAAATCTGCACCCCATGTTTACTACTTCTTTTGCGTAGACCTAGAACTGGGGACTTGCCCAGAAGTTCTGCATACTTCTCAAAACATTTTTATACTAAAAGAAAGGCATAAGCACAACTCCTGGCCATGTGCTGAATATTCCAATATAATCCCTGAGGTTATGCCACCCACATCTCACCACCAACCCGAGACAAGAAATCGCCTGATAAAAATGGATTCTTCACCTCAGATATCCATTTAGGTTTAATTTTTCGGCTCTTATTAAAAGCGATGTGAGTACACAGCATAATTAACAAGGGCTTTGTGACTTACAAGGTAGGCATCTCCAGAGGAGATTGGTTATTTGTTGAGAGGATCAACTAGCAGAGCTGCCAAAAACTAAACACATCTTTTCATCTAAGCAAAGAATTCCTAGCATTCCTAGCATTACTCATGCACCTGGGTCTAAGCATAGAAATAGGTGGCGATTTGGCGTACTCACAAAGAAAAACAACTTTATGTGTCCTTTAAAAAATCTCTTTGTCAGAAATCTGTGCTCTTCTTGTATTTAACAATTTTAAAATATGAATGTATAGATGGTGGCAGACTTCATGCATGAGCATACCTGTCAAGAAGATGGTTGGTGTCATTAACTCTGACAGAGATTAACTGTAGGAATGGGAGAGAGGAAAGAGGGGTCAGAAAATGGTCTATCCACCCCTGGAACAGAGGGGTGACTCCTAAAGTAAGGGTCACCAACCTGGCACCCGTGGGTGCCATGGTCCTCACAAAAGATCCAGAATCTAACCTTTCATGTTTAAAACGGAAGTCTCTAGCCTTCCAAGAAAGTTATGAAACAAAATGTGCAGATACCCTTCTAATTGGTTTCTGTGAAATGAAAAAGCCTGCCTGCTAGTGTTTTTAGCCAATGAATGAAGTCAGAGCTGTGACTGATGATAGAGCTGTTTGGACATGATAGAGAGAGAGAGAGAGAGAGAGAGAGAGAGAGAGAGAGAGAGAGAG
>JAXCMG010000075.1:758142-792034 GCA_034642415.1 Podarcis siculus | reverse complement strand
AGAGAGAGAGAGAGAGAGAGAGAGAGAGAGAGAGAGAGAGAGAGAGTAGAGAGGCTTCACTTCACAGGCCTTTGGCCAGGGTGCAGTCTCACCTATTTTCCTTTGTATAAGAACAAGCATGAAGGAGGCCTCCTTATATGATCAGTGAAAACAGTTGGTCCTGGCAAGTATTAACCACTGTCAATCTTAACCTGATAACTGCCATTTGTCCTGATTTAAATTTGTCTGAATTAATTTTAAGATGTATTTTAATTAATTGATGCCTGTTTTATGTATACTGTGTTATTTGTATGTTAGCCGCTCTGAGCTCAGCTCCGGCCGGGGAGGGCAGGGTACAAATAATTTATTATTATTATTATTATTATTATTATTATTATTATTATTATTCCCCCTGGAGGAGATGGGGTGCAACCTAGCTGAATCTATTTATCTGTGGTCCTTAGCCCCTTCATGCACTAACTAGCCCTGTGTTTGTTCGTTGTATTTGACTGCAATCTCCCACAAGATGGAAGTATCTGTTTCAGTTTGGCAGCTTTCTTTTTCTCCAAAACAATTTTTTAAAAAAACAAAATCAAACTTTCTTTTCTAGACAGACAGTGGAACACAGATGCAGTTTATAAATGTTTCTCATGGCATTTTCTTTTATTTTTATGGAGCAAATGAAACAGGACATTTATTGTTCAGATATACAACAGGTAATGAACCCGTAAAAGCCAAAGTAGGCTTCATAAAACAAATGTGTCTTCTCAGTGAAGGGAATAACAAGCTGTGATGGACATTTATAAAACCCCTTCAAGAGCATACAACATCATTCTCAAAGTTTCACTTAATTCCTTTTGTAAATGCCAATTTTACTACTCCACAGGAGATGCCAAACCACAAGGCCTGAAGCCTGATGTTGTCTAGTTATTGAAAAGATAAAGGCAGAACAGGCTTCTTCATATCTTTCCTCCCTGTCATTTCTGCGCTTGGAAGCATGACCAGAATTATCTCCCTTGTGTGTGAGTCTTATCAAACGGATCTGGAAATTCTAACCTTACGATAAATGGAAATATTGCTGTAGAACTTGGGAGAATTTTTTAAAACCAGGTAGAAGAGATGCTATCTTATATTAAAATATAGCAGGAATGGGGAAGTTGTAGGGTTACTATATTTTGAAGAGCAATATAGAGGACACATTTGCCAACTTTGTTATGTACTGAAGTTCTCACCCTGGGCCAGCAGGCGAATACTGTAGATAGTTTTCACTCAGGTCCACATATGCAAATAAGGGATTGAAAGTGACGTTCGGTGATTGGATAGTTACAGAAAATGGTTACTGTTGCATTGTAGTGGAGCTCTATTTAAGCAGGCTGGCTGAACCCTTCAGTTCAGTTCTGTTCTGGGCCTGGGAATAAACAAGAGCTGTTTTGAAGAATCGCTGTGTCGTCTGATATGTTCACCCACAACTTAACAAACTTCTACTTTTAATTATGGATCGCTATGACGACTCAACCCATGAAAAAGAGGACACATAGCAACTTTCAACTTTTGACCCTCCTGATGTCATCGAGCTCCAGCTTCCATCAGCCCCACCAACACATGACTCAATGGTTAGAGATGATGGAGGAAGGGTTAGTCTAGCAACATTGGGAGGGTCACTGGTTCCCTATTCCTGAAATATAGACAAGTGGTTTTAAAGCTGAAAGCAATATATTGTCAGTGAACCCTTTTCACAATCACTGTGTCCTGAAGATTAAACACCCTAACCAACATGCTCCCAAGGACAAAGTTGACTGTGTAATGGAGTTCCCAAACCCTCTTGAGAGCCCCAAACACTCTCTGTGGACATTTTTCTCTTCCTACTTTGACATGGCAACAGCAACCATAGTGGATAGGCTTACCTTTCCTCTATCACTTCCTGGGCCTGGGAATGCAGGAATGTGGACATCCCAGGGAGCAGAGAACTTGGGAAATGTAACTTCCCCAGAATTCCCGACTCCTTATGGTCTGCAAACTGAAAGCTGGAGATTAGGTAGTAGAAGTCATTAGGTTGTATGACACTGTTTACCCTGAAACAGACTCCAAGTGTCCCTATTTTCCAAGGAGAGTCCCCAATTTACAGAAGCCGTCCCAGTTTCTGATTTGATCCCGGAATGTCCAGCTTAGGTAAAGGTAAAGGGACCCCTGACCATTAGGTCCAGTCGTGACCAACTCTGGGGTCGTGGCGCTCATCTCGCTTTATTGGCCAAGGGAGCCAGCGTACAGCTTCCGGGTCATGTGGCCAGCATGACTAAGCCACTTCTGGTGAACCAGAGCAGCGCACAAAAACGTCTTTTTCCTTCCTGCCAGAGTGGTACCTATTTATCTACTTGCACTTTGACGTGCTTTCGAACTGCTAGGTTGGCAGGAGCAGAGGCTGAGCATTGGGCGCTCACAGGGATTCAAACCGCCGACCTTCTGATCGGCAAGTCCTAGGGTCTGTGGTTTAACCCACAGTGCCACCCGCATCCCTATGTCCTGCTTAGGACATCCCTATTTTCATCAGAGAAATGTTGGAGGGTATGGAATCGGAGGTCCCTATTTTCATCAGAGAAATGTTGGAGGGTATCCTGAAACACTATAGTTGTCCCACTGACCTGTACAGGCTGTGGAAGCCTACACAAGCTGTAGAAACCTATGTAGCTATACATGACCATCTCCTTTTTTGTAAAAGGAAGAAGTACACTGTTCTTTGTGAATTTCTCAGGAATGTGCTTTGAGAACATGCTGCCAATCATATCTTCCAGTGCATGGGCACACAGTAAAATGAATATACCAAGGATGATGGTACACATGGATTTCCCTCCTGGATCCGTGCACATTTGTGTAAGGATTCAGCTGCAGCTGAATGTAAGGATGCAGGCTGACTCAATTTAAATTTAGATTGTTAGTAAGGGCATTAGAGATACAGAAAGGCAAGGTGGTGTCTATTCACCCTTATCATCATGAACATTATCAGCTACGTTATCACTTGCAGCACTGGCATTATGTGATGATATGAGACAAAGAGGAAATAGTTTTTAAAAAATAAAATAAAAATCCAATCGGAGCATGGGAAGCAAGCTTTAAAAGGGATCTTTTGACTTGTAAATTTAGCAAATTTGATATGAAATCACCGAGAGTGAATAATCCTTTGAGTTCTTTTGCAGCGCTTTCTGACTACAAATCAACTTTCTATCCCACATTTGGTTCCTCCAGATGTTTTGAAAGCCTGAAAAGCCTTAATGGTAATTGGTTTTTATTACGGAGCATGCCTGCATTGATGCCCGCTTAATCTAAAGTGTGTTTGGTCCAAACAAAAGTAAAGTTTACAAACTGGGTTCAGCTAACTAGCTCCTACCATACAGCATAAACTAGCGAGATAATTAGAGGGCCATTCAGGAAATGATGAGCATCTTATGAAGGGAAAATAAGTCTATTTGCCAATCTAGCCATCGCTATATGCAAGTAAAGATGTGACAACTGAGACAACCAGGGACAGCCAGTATTGACATTTTAAAAGAACAGCTTTCTTTGTCAAAAGAAGGTACAGGAATATGCTTTGCAGAAATAGGAAATACATAGAGAGAGAGAGGAGGGAGGGAGATGCAGCCTGACTGATGATGATGATACACTGTGTAATTGCTAGATATTTTCCCCAATAATCTTTCATGGCCCATGCAGGCTGCTCCTTTGGTGCTGATGAGACTGCAAGGGAAGAATTTATGTCTGATCAACTAGCTTCTGCCCAGTGTTCAAAGCTCCCAGTGTTCTAGGCGCCTTTTGCGACAGGGAATTTCATTAGCGCGAGCAGTTTCTGAGCTCTGGACGCAGTACTGCACCTAAGATTTCAGATTAAAACTGCAGAGTGGAAAGAATGGATGACCTTTTTCTGCCTCTCCACTTCTGGAGGAGAGACCCTCTTAATAATATTAGGGGTGGGCGGGCAGGGGAAGGACTAGATCATGCGGAAAAATGAACATACTGTAATACTTTAGCTGCCATTCATTCATTTTCAGCTTTGTATTCTTGTTATAAAAAAGCACACCTAGACATTCCATTCTTGTGCCCATAACCCGGGTTTAATGTGCCATTTAGCTCCTAGCATTCCTATCTCAGTTTCTAACACTGCTTCTGCCTACATGAAGGGGCGTTTAGTTATTAAGGAGGGTTACCTCAGCAGAGACATCACATTGCCAACAAAGGTCCGTATAGTTAAAGCCATAGTTTTCCCCATAGTGATGTATGGAAGTGAGAGCTGGACCATCAAGAAGGCTGATCGCTGAAGAATTGATGCTTTTGAATTATGATGCTGGAGGAGACTCTTGAGAGTCCCATGGACTGCAAGAAGATCAAACCTCTCCATTCTGAAGGAAATCAGCCCTGAGTGCTCACTGGAAGGACAGATCGTGAAGTTGAGGCTCCAATACTTTGGCCACCTCATGGGAAGAGAAGACTCCCTGGAAAAGACCCTGATGTTGGGAAAGATGGAGGGCACAAGGAGAAGGGGACGACAGAGGACGAGATGGTTGGACAGTGTTCTCGAAGCTACAAACATAAGCCTGACCAAATTGCGGGAGGCAATGGAAGACAGGAGTGCCTGGCGTGCTCTGGTCCATGGGGTCATGAAGAGTCGGACACAACTAAACGACTAAACAACAACAACCACAGCATGGCTCTGTAATGACACCTACCAGTTCCATAGGTCCCCTTGTCTGGGCTGAAAGTTATTTACTACTGTGATTTAGTTAGATAATTTTAGACTCAATTGTTCTTTTGTTTGGGGGCGGGAGGGCTCTTTAGACAAGAATGTGTGTCACTTTACTTATTTCGAAATGTAGAAAGCCAGTCATCTTGCTTCTGCCCTGATGGCGCTGTTTTGTTGGCGAAAATGTTTTGAAGCTCCATTCCTGCCTCCTGAGCACACCTACCTCTTCATCAAGTCAGCTGCTGCATTTGCACCAGGTCAGGGTAGGGACAGGAAGCCAGAGTCCAGGAGAGGACACTGAGAAATCACCACAGATAGTTGTGTGATGCAAGAATTACAGTGTCAGGAACGTGGCCCCCAAAGCGCAGGGGAAGAGTTAGACTCAGAAATGGAACTAAGTGAATGAGGGATCGACTCTGCAGATGAGAGCTGGTTGACAGAGTTGAGAAAGGGCAGTTCGACCCCCCTTCCCAGGGAAGACTCGATTAGCTCTCAAGAAGAGGAAGAGTTGGAAGGCAGCCAGAGTGTTGCTAGGCAATCAGCAGATAAGCAAAGGTCTGAGTCTGTGTCAAGTGAAAGTGGGGAGGGAGGAGGTCAGCCCCACAGTCCCTGTTCTAGGTGACTGGATAAAATCAGAGGGCAATGGAAGAGCAAGAGGGGAAAGGTGGGAGTTTGGCGTCCTTCCTGCTGTGGGAGGGGTGAAGTTTCAGACTGATCAACTATCATAAATGCCAGCAGGCGAGAAGCCGTGCTCTGGATGTATCTTTTTGGAAAGAAACATACATAAAACTGGTGGAGAGTCATTACTTCTTATCGGGGCCTGCTTGCCTGCCAGAGATCATTACATGCAGCTTGCATGAAACTGTAACTGTCAGATACGGGAGTTTCCCTCTCTTCTTTGGTTAGCTCACTGATCAGAATTAATGAGCATCTGGTAGATTTATCGTCCTTTTATTACAGTATCATATTGCAAATACAGATCAGCATCCAGGGCCATCTTAAGCATATGTGGTGCCAGGGTGCAAAGAGCCACCTGGCGCACACACACTCAGGTTGCCCAGAGTTGTTGACCTTTTTTTAGGAGGGAACCCAAAATTGTTGACCTTTTTTTAGGGCGGGCTAGCAAGGCGCACACAGCAGAACTGGCCTGGTTGGCCACGTCAGCAGCAACAAAGGAACTTGAGGAGGTGGCAGAGCAAGGCCGGGGCCGGGCACCTGGGGTGGTGGGGGCAAGCAGAGCCCAGCACAACAACAGTCAAGCCCAAGGCGGCAGTGGCGACTGAGAGAAGCTGGGCACCTCGAGTAGCGTGCACTGGGCAGGCCTCTCAACGGCCTGCCAATCCCAGGCACGCAAGGATCAACATTACTCACTTCTGCAGCTAGAAGTGCACCAACAGGATGTCCCTCCTTCCCTGTGTCTCTTTTGTTCTCTGACACACTCATACCTCCGAGTTCGGGGAGGGGGTTCCCCCCACTCTCTATTGATATATCTCCCAGCTGTTCCCTCCCTTCTGGTTGCTTAGCAACTATCTCAAAGCTGGGTAGCTCTGCCTGTCTCTTTGATTCTGGAAATGCTGAAGACAAGGGGGGAATAGTCTCTCGACTCTTTTGTTAGAAGCTGATTTCCCTGACTTCCGCAATCCTTGTTTTCAGAGTATTTCCTGACAGTAATCCAAGTAATTGCTGTTGTGAACATGACGCTGAACTAGAAGGGCCACTGGCCTGCTACAGCGGGCCCTCCTTCTGTTCTTACATATCCTCCAAAACATGGCATTTAGATGCAGTGCTATTTTTCTAGAAAAAGAGGTGCCAGAACTCACCATGTTCTCGTATAATTGCAATGGCGCCCACCAGAGAGGTGCCAGAACTGAGTTCTGGCTGGGGGAAAAAAAGCCCTGTGTAGATGTAAGAAGGAATTAGAAAGGGGGGGGGGAATCTCTCCGTGATTAGACAAAACCCTATTTCATAAAATTTGTATTAAGCAAAGAAACAAAACCACACAGAAATATATAACAACTGATGTAAGATGAAAAAGAGGCAGTATCAAATTATTGCTGCAGTGGGACGAACTTTGCAAGGCATGATGAGAATATCATTCTAAATATCCGGGGCTCTGGAAACAAAATGGGATATATTTCCAGTATCATCTGGCCTCTTAACTGAAATGGGTTTCCAGTAGCTTTTTTGTATCTCATAAATCAGATCCTAGGGAAAAGGAAATTATTGGCTTATTCACAAACAGAAATGTTCAAATATTGCAGCCTTAAAAAGTTTTCATAATAGCCATGCTGAGAGCGTGGCGTTTTCCTCCTACTTTTTAATTTAATCCAATATAATCATAATAATTAGGTGTTAATGGTGAGATTTGTTATTTGCAATGAGAGCCTGGCATTAATGTTGTGGTTTCAATGACACCCTTGAGCACATTTTTCCGCATAATTTTGTGTTTAGTTATTGCCATGGTAGCATCTTAAGATTCCCCACCCGCTTCCAGATACTTGTGGCTTTTTTCCCCCTAACAGAATTATAAGGTATCTTATTCAAGTTGTATTTTCATGGTTTTGGGTGGCAGACTGCGTGGTTTGCACACAGAGAGGTGCCCCAGTTCGTTCTCAGTTAACTAGGCTGGGAAAGAGCATAAGATCTGGGAGCACTGCTGCCAGTCAAAAGGAGACATCAGATGTCCAATGGCACTCCCTCCAAGTGTTCCTATTTTCCAGGGACAGTCCCAGAATTATGGAAGCCATCCCAGCTTCTGATTTGATCCTGGAATGACCTATTTCCCCCTGCCAGCACCAAATGAAGATTTGACGACAGGTGTTGGTAGAAAGGTCTGTATTGTTAAAGCTATGGTTTTCCCAGTAGTGATGTATGCAAGTGAGAGCTGGACCATAAAGAAGGCTGAAGAATTGATGCTTTTGAATTCTGGTGCTGGAGGAGACTCTTGAGAGTTCCATGGACTGCAAGAAGATCAAACCTATCCATTCTTAAGGAAATCAGCCCGGAGTGTTCACTGGAAGGACAGATCCTGAAGCTGAGGCTCCAATACTTTGGCCACCTCATGAGAAGAGAAGACTCCCTGGAAAAGACCCTGATGCTGGGAAAGATTGAGGGCACAAGGAGAAGGGGACGACAGAGGACAAGATGGTTGGACAGTGTTCTCGAAGCTACCAATATGAGTTTGACCAAACTGTGGGAGCCAGAGGAAGACAGGAGTGCCTGGCGTGCTCTGGTCCATGGGGTCATGAAGAGTCGGAGACGACTAAACGACTAAACAACAACAGCAAATTGGTAGAAATCTGATATCTGTTAAAATATCACAAGGAAAACTTAGCCTCGATCTCAAATCACAAGTGTAGGCATCAAATCGCCTGTCTACGACTAAGGGCTAAACCATCCAAATAAATTCCATCACTGAAGCTGGTGTGATGTGAGGCAAATATCAGATCACAGGCTTAGTGGCAAAAATGCTGTGTGTGGCTATAGAACGATAATGCACAGCACACTCTATGATCAAAGATTTATTTGGGCACATAGAATTTATATGTGTCTGCATTCTACGTTACAGAAAATGTCAGATCCTCAGGGAATATTAACTTTTATCCATAATGCTTAATATTTTAAGAGGATAGTGTGAAATGTCAAATTCTCACTTTAGAGCCACCGCACGCTAATGGCTAATGGCCAGATTTTATCTCTCATCTTTTGCTAGTATATGCATTGGATTATTTGTCCACTCAGGCATCTGTTGGTCACTAAAACCAAACTTTTGAAGTCATTGTCCGGTTTACTGGGGATGTCGTTGTATTTTTTACTGTATTGTATGATTGGGAATGTAACTATCTTGCTGTGAAGCACCCTGGAATCATTGGTAAAGTGTGGTATAGAAATGCTTTAAGCAAATCATCATCATATTTATTTAATATTCCAGCAAATCAGATAAGTTCCCTCATCACTTTTCCCTGTTCTAGACTAGCAAGATGAAATTCTGCCTTAGACAAACTGGACCTGGAGAAGCAAATGAAATTTCTTCCCTTTACTTTTCCAGGTCCACCTCAGTGTCATCCATATGAATGTTCTGTGAGCAAAATGCTGATAGTCAGTGAAATATACTTGGAGCCATTGCAGGTTGAAATGTACTCGGAGTTGAGAGTGGATTTCATGCTCTTTATTCAGCTCATAGTGGTGAGGAGGAATGGAAGTTTCCCCACAATGTCTGCTTTATTTACACAATGGGCTGCACGTGATTGGCTAATTCCGGGATTCTCCTGTAGGCCAATCAGGTTGTGGATTCACTTCCACCTGGAGCTGGATTGGGTGGCTCCTGCAGACCAATCATACTGCTGCATTGTTCTAGGACCAATCAGACTGCTGCATTCTGAATCCTATTGTTCTAGGACCATTCAGACTGCTGCATTTTGGATCCTATTGTTCTAGGACCAATCAGACTGCTGCATTTTGGATCCTATTCAACTCAGTACATGACAGTCAGCAAAACTAAAAAGATAAAAACAAGAATGTTTGGGAGAGAAAAAAGAAGCTGGAACACACACTGTGGGGGAAACTGTGTTGGATTTTTCGCAGGAGGTTCCCTTGGCCTTCAAAAGCAGCCTTTCAGAAAGAGGAGCAGGCTACCATGGGAAGAGTCAAGGGGAGGGGAACTGGTTTGAAAGATGTTCCCAGTGTGCATGTGATTTTTCCACCAGTTCGTTTTAAAAATGGAGATGGCCCATTTAAAAAAAAAACTCCTTATCATCACCCATTGTTTTGTTGCTGTTTGTTGTTTGTATGGTGCTTTCCCAGGGTATTTTTAACACAAACAAACACCCGACCTGTTAATTTCAACACTAACACCTCCAAATAAGTATTGGGCAAAGGCACACCACCACTGCCAACTTCACTTGCAAACAGAGTGGAAAATGCTGGGTACAACTTTGCATGCAACTCAACAATTTTTAATATGATTGAAAGAAGCAATGTGATTGGTCCTTAGCTCTCTCAGTCTCCCTCTCTAAGCCCATAGTTTTGTTCATACACAAATATGAGCTAAACAGTGGAGTTTCACTCAGTATTAACTGAGTCAAAATTTCTCAGAAGAAAATTTTCTTTGGATGTTGTTATTTCTACCACACACACCCAAAAAATCAACCTGTTTTAGACTGCTGCCCCACCCTGAATGACACACAGGAACAAAATTTGGGCTAAATGTCCTGTTTCTGCTCTTGGCTTGGGGCCATTTTCTCTCAGCCCTAGTGCTAAAAAATAAAAGATGGCGGACGAACTACTTGCCGTGGAGCCTTTGCAGAAAACAGCCCCGTAACTTTTCCATGATCCCTTCCATTATCTCCCTTCTTCATCCATCCACTTTCGTGCATCAGACAGAACCTTGTGCTTGGATGTAGTGGCTCAGCTTCAAATCTCAGATCTGCTGTGAAGCTCAAGATTGAGTCAGGCATTACATTGCTAGCTGCAGCTGTAAGAAGCGCTTTTGCTTCTGTATCCTGGCAAGTAACACGATGCCTAAACTGCTGGCTCTACTCTAAACTGAAGACAGATCTGCCTTCATCCTTGCGGTTCACTTTAGGACATGGATAAAGGTGACATCTGTGTGGTCGCTGCACAGCATGGAAATCATTCCAGAAAGAAAATGAAGCAGTGTAGGGTTTCTGTTATGTACTGAAGTTCTCACCCTGGGCCAGCAGAGGGATACTGTAGATAGTTATGCAAATGAAGGATTGAAAGTGACGTTCAGTGATTGGATAGTTTGTATGCAAATGAAGGATCGAAAGTGACGTTCAGTGATTGGATAGTTTTAGAAAATGGCAACAGTTACATTGTTCTGGAGCTCTATATAAGCAGGCTGACTGAGCTCCTCAGTTCAGTTCTGTTCCAGCTTACAAATAAAGAGCTGCTTTGGAAGAATCGCTGTGTCGTCTGATATGTTCGCCCACAACTTAACAGTTTCTTTAGGGGCTGAGCTCACAAAGGCCTTAGCTTGGTATCTGTCTTGTGGAGGGGAAGCCACTACCTTAAGGAGCATTCTCAACCTTATTTTCATCAACAACCAGCACTATTTTTCTTGGGGGGGGGGGAAGCATGCCAGAGCATGAACGCCTCCCTTGTTCTCTTATCATGGCAATGGCACCCACCTGAGAGGTGCAAGAACTGAGTTTCGGTGAGATACGACTGGAAAAAAAGCCCTGCCAACAACTGTGGACTTTTGTCCACTAACAAACATGAAATACACTGTGGTCAGTGCTTTGCAGATTACATTATTGGCATGCACTGAAGAAACCCCAGCGGTTCTTGAATCTGAAATTACTGGTTGTTGTTGTTTTGTTTATTTATACTTTCAGATATATACATTTCACTAGTTTTACATTCATGTTAACATTTTCAAATTTGACTTCCTTCCCCCTCCTTCTGCGGTTCCTTAAATTTATTTTTTCTATCTTGTGCATATCCAACTTAACTTGCTCATTTATTACACACACACACACACACACACACACACACACACACACACTTACTTAATAACCTGGCTGCAGGTTATTACAATAATCCTGCCAGTGTTTTTATCCATTTACAATTTATCTGTAAATATTCAATAAACCATTTCCATCCTTTTATAAAAAGTTTGTTACCTTGGTTTCTTATTCTTGCGGTAAGTTTCGCCATTTCTGCATATTCCATAAGTTTTTGTATCCATTCTTCCTTTGCTGGGGCTTCTTCTTCTTTCCATTTTTGGGCAATTAACATTCTTGCCACTGCAGTCACGTACATAATTTTTTATACAATTTAGGTAGTTCTATCCCTATAATTCCCAGAAAAAAAGGCTTCTGGTTTTATTTTTTTAACAAACGTTGTTTTAAACATCCTTTTCATTTCATTATATATAATTTCCCAGTAAGCCTTAACCTTACTACAAGACCACCGCATATGATAAAAAGAACCTTCTTTCGCTTTACATTTTCAACACTTATTTGATCTAGTTTTATACATTTTTGCCAGTTTACTTGGTGTTAGATACCATTGATATATCAATGATATATTGATGAAGTTACTTGTTGTAATGCAATGTCCATGTTGAGTTTCTGTTGGCAGCCGCCCAGAGTAGCTGGGGAAACCCAGCCGGATGGGTGGGGTATAAATAAGAAATTATTATTATTATTATTATTATTATTATTATTATTATTATTATTTCATTCATACAGCACATAGTTAAACAATGGAACATGCTCCCACAGTGATGGCCACCGACATGTATGGCTTTAGAAGAAGCTTGCATAAATTCATGGAGAAGAAGGCTATCAAGGACTACCAGCTGCAATGACTATGCTCTGCCTCCCTGGCCAGAGACAGAAATGCTTCTGAATACCATTTGCTTGTGTGATGGCCTGGGATTCAGACTCGGATGCTGAACCTGAGGGATCCCAGCCTGCACAGGATTCCCCGCCTCCAGAACCAGCTGAGCCGGGGCTGGGGCATGAGCCTGAAGGGTCCTCACCTGTGCTGGATCCTCAGGTGCAGGCACCAGCTGAGTCTGCTCTGGCTCCTGAGGTGATGGAGGACTCATTGCCTGCAGGTGCTCCACTCTCAGCCCGTCAGAGGAAGCTGAGGTTGCCTCTGGGTCCAGTAACCCTCCAGCCTCTCCTGAGCTACAGAGGCTCAGGGCAGAGAGGCGGAGGGAACTAAGTTCCCGCAGGAGGAGTGCTCGCCTCCAGGCCAGGAGAGGTGAGTCACCAGATGATCGGGGCTGCCCTATGCCTCGGGGTAGATAAAAGCCGACCAGCCCCTGGGTTGTGGGAGCAACATTGTTGGTTGCTAGTTCCTGACTGAACTCTATCCTGCTTTTCTGCCAGAGCTCCTGACCCGCCCTGGCTCCCTGCTTGCATACCTATTCCTGACTTCACCTGACTCCCTGCCCTGCACCCAGCTTCAGCTATTATGGACTCCATGTTGCACCTTTGACCATGGACTGGACTTGGACCTCGCCTCTCAGGTAACCCACGGGACCAGCACAGCTAGGGACCACAGGAGGGGAGAGTGCTCTTGTGCTCAGTTTCTACTTGAGGGTTTCCTACAGGCATCTGACTGGACAATGCAAGAGCACGAAGTTGGACTAGATGGGAGACAAAGGTACAGCAAGAAACTCTTCTTCTGAGTCAGAGATGGTGGTAGGCCTGGGTCTCCTGGGCAATAGGGCCCCAAATAGGATATTGATGCTTCTCCACTCCTCCAAAGGAAGGACCCTGAACCACATCAGAGACCTCCACATGGGTCAAATTTAGACTGCACCCAAAATTTTCGTTGCTCCAAGTACCACTAAAAAAAGGTAAAGGTACCCCTGCCCGTACGGGCCAGTCTTGCCAGACTCTAGGGTTGTGCACTCATCTCACTCTATAGGCCGGGAGCCAGCGCTGTCCGCAGACACTTCCGGGTCACGTGGCCAGCGTGACAAGCTGCATCTGGCGAGCCAGCGCAGCACACGGAATGCCGTTTACCTTCCCGCTGGTAAGCGGTCCCTATTTATCTACTTGCACCCGGGGGTGCTTTCGAACTGCTAGGTTGGCAGGCGCTGGGACCAAACGACGGGAGCGCACCCCGCCGCGGGGATTTGAACCGCCGACCATGCGATTGGCAAGTCCTAGGTGCTGAGGTTTTAACCACAGCGCCACCCGCGTCCCAGACCAAGTACCACTATAGCCTCTTTAAAACAATTAAAATTTTAGAAACCTAATAATGGCAAACCAAATGCCATCTTGCTTATCTCTTTGGAGAAGATTATTCTTAATTCCCCGAGGAGCTCTAATTTGGACAAAATGCTTCTGTCACTGAAGCCTTGTCTGCACAAGGGAAAGTCACTTTGTCTCAGTTGCACCTACTCAGTTCTGAAGCTTCTATAATTGCAGGAACAATTCTGAGCACTTGTCCTCTCTGTGTTTTAATTTACTAAGTAATGAAGCCAGACGAATATTGCATGTTAAGATGGAAATGACCGGAATGGATCGGTCCTTAATTTATCCTAACTGTTCAGTTCCATCACGTTGAATGTTGACTCTGCTGTAATAGAAGGACCATTTACACCCAAGGCACTTGAGTTGACACGGCAATAATGATGACACATTTGTAACAAATTGTGGATATCATTTTGTAGCAGTCCAATTCCGCTCCCATTCAGCAGACTGTACAGCTCAGGTAGAAGAGAGCTTTTATTTTAAATTGTGAAGGATGGTTTCATAGGATGGATAGATGAAGCATGCACCAATGGCATCAATCCAGTGAGGCCTTTCCTGTCTCCTAAGCATAATGTATCATGGTCATAGGTAAAGGTAAAGGGACCCCTAACCGTTAGGTCCAGTCGCGGACAACTCTGGGGGGGAGCCAGCTGCCTGCGGGACAGGGCCAGCTGGGGCAGGATGCTCTGTGGGGCCTTCAAGGAGTCTTCCTGCCACCTCCCACTCAGCTGCCCTATAGCTGGGGGGGCAGGCGGACCGTTTGGGGCAGCGCAGAGCCTGCGGGCACCCAAGCCACCATGTTACACCCAGGAGAGACGCGTGGCTCGGACACACTGCAGGCCCCGTGGTGAGTGCCGCCCCGCATTTTGTCACCCCCCCCTCAGTGGTGACACCTGGGGCGAACCACACACCCCACACACCCCTTGCTCCACCCCTGCCCAAGGCAACTGACAGCAAACAGAAACAACATCCACCTTGGCAGGGCCATTGTTTTGACTTTGCAGAGCGCAACAAATGATGTTGGAGAGAATGTACAATCCACCCCTTCTATGCTCAGGGGGCCCACAAAGGAAGGCATGCCCAAGCACTTCCAAAATCCTAGAGCTGACACAGTGCAGGTTTCAAGGGAGCTGGTGTTAATTCATGCCCTTTTCCCAGTTCCACTTTCACAATCACCATGGATTCAGGTGATTTGTGGGAACCAGGAAATGTCATGTTGAATGGCTTGATCCAGCTCCACATGCCAAAGCAGAAGACAAATTTGCAGCCCATTCTATTTCTTTCCCTCTGCATATCCTCCTCCCTCCATGCAGTTATCCCAGCTGAGTTATAAGAAAGCAGCTCAGGAGATGCACAGACATAAATCTAAAGTTCTTTTTTTTATATATGCAGCCACAGCATTTTCCCTACACCTGGACACATACCCCCATAATACCAAGTAACTTTAAGGCAACCCAAGGCTTTGGAGAAAGAAATAAAGGGGGGGGGGGAATAAATAAATAAATCTTCCACCATGATACAAATTCTACCTTCTGTCAGGAACTAACTGATTAGAAAACTCTTTATAGGTTAAGCCAACCATTGCATTTTTATGTTGCTGCATATTTCAAAGCATAAATAATAATAATAATAAAGCATTTGTGCCATAAAACTTTTCAAGCTGGAAAAAGACTGATTCTCTCCACAGTTCAGGACGAAGCTCCATTTATTTATCTGTTTTTCATTTCGTGGCACTATCTTTTCATTTACAAGCTTGGCAAACCTCCCAAAGAAGATTCCTGAGCAATGTATTATTTATCATCCGCATCAGTTTGAGGTTTCTTCATTGGGAGGAGGCTTAGGATCCGTGATACATGTCTTCTGAAGCAAGCTAAGTACTGCCATATCAGGCTTTGCTACGTTAGGATACAAGCCATGGAAACTGGATGACCTTGGGCTACACACTCTCTCTAACCTATCACATAGGGTGGCTGTGAAGATCAGATGGACGGCAAGGAGAACTATGTATGCTGGCTTGCCAAAGCTTGTTAGAGGAAAGGCAATATATAAATTGGATAAATAAATAGTTTAATTGATAGGCATGCACGCTTCAAAGATAGGTTCTTTGCGTACATTCCACTTCAGTTTCATCCAGTCTCTCTTATGATATCTAGATTGACAGAGTTTGTCAGAGCGGCCAATATGGGGCACCTGATGAACAGAGGTGTCCACTAACCCACAAGATTCAGTTCACACCCAGATTTGGCCCTTAAAATAAAAGTCCACTGCATTTCAAGGCTCGATTTGGCTCACTCTGAGTCTGTTTCATTCGCCTCCCTACTGACTATAGAGAAATCCAAACATTGTGTTTTTTCTGTTCTTTTTGGCAGAAATGGATGAAGTTTGCAGGCATAATAGGCACTCCAGCATGGATAAAGCCTGCAACATTATGGGCAAATATTTTCACTTGGGAAGAGAGGCGAACTAATGCCAGTAGACTGGAAGACGCAAAGATCACCAGTGTCGAAGCAATGATTCTTCAACGTCAACTTCGTTGGACTGGTCATGTTGTTCAGTTGCCTGATCATCGTCTTCCAAAGCAACTACTCTATTCCAAACTTAAAAATGGAAAGCGTAATGTTGGTGGTCAACAAAAGAGGTTTATAGATTCTCTCAAGGCAAATCTTTAAAAAATGTAGTGTAAACGCCAACAACTGGGAAACACTGGCCTCCGAGCTCTCCAATCGGAGAACAGCCTTTACCAAAGGTGTCATGGGCTTTGAAGACACTCAAACTCAGGACGCAAGGGAGAAACATGCTAAGAGGAAGGCACGCTTGGCAAACCCTCACTGTTATCAACTCCCGCCCGGAAACCTATGTCCCCACTGTGGAAGGATATGTGTCCAGGGCAGCTGTTTACCAGCTCCATCTCATACGCAGGCTGAGACCCTATCTGCCAGCGGAATGCCTCACCAGAGTGGTGCATGCTCTGGTTATCTCCTGCTTGGACTACTGCAATGCGCTCTACGTGGGGCTACCTTTGAAGGTGACCTAGAAACTACAACTAATCCAGAATGCTAGACTGGTGGCTGAGAGCGGCCGCCGAGACCATATAACACTGGTCTTGAAAGACCTACAGTGGCTCCCAGTACATTTCCGAGCACAATTTAAAGTGTTGGTTCTGACCTTTAAAGCCCTAAACGGCCTCGGTCCAGTATATCTGAAGGAGCATCTCCACCCCATTGTTCTACCCGGACACTGAGGTCCAGCGCCGAGGGCCTTCTGGCGGTTCCCTCACTGCAAGAAGCCAAGTTGCAGGGAACCAGGCAGAGGGCCTTCTCCGTAGTGGTGCCCATCCTGTGGAATGCCCTCCCACCAGATGTCAAAGAGAACAACAACTACCAGACTTTTAGAAGACATCTGAAGGCAGCCCTGTTTAGGAAAGCTTTTAATGTTTGATGTATTACAGTATTTTAATATATATTTTTGAAGCCACCCAGAGTGGCTTGGGAAGCCCAGCCAGATGGGCGGGGTATAAATATATTATTATTATTATTATTATTATTATTAGGATCCAGAATTGGCCTCCACAGTCTCTTACGGACTCACTGTTAAGTCCGTGTTTATGGAAGGCAATCTTACTCAGCTACAAGTGATCGCCAAAGCAGAAGAAGTGTTCCAACAACTCATGTAAGTGAGCAGAGTTGGAAGCCTACTCATTCACCTGCCTTTTATCTCTGGAACAGGTGGGTGGCTGCAAGGAGGAAGAGAGCCCTGCCTTACCTAGAGCCAGCTCTGCCACTGTGTCTGCAAAGATAGCATCAGTATCAGCCGGGAAACAAAATATTCTCCCATTGCCTCTGAGAAGTTGGAATGTTAAAGCTTCTAGAATATTATCTTTTACTGCTTGACTTTGACCAGGGGATGAGAAGGAGTGTGAGTGTGTGTGAGAGAGAAGTGAATGTGGGTTCTCAATAAGTGGTACAAGCCATAAAATATATCTCACTCACAAATCACTCACTAATCATCTTTATAAAACCTAATAAGCCATGTACAATGTTGGCAGGAGGTGTACTTCTGAGCTACTGGAAGTCATCAGCCTTTACCTGTCAGAAATAGCCTCCAGTGAACATGAAACTGCTGTAGAGAGACCTGCTGTCTACTAAAATGCAGTTTTATTACTGGCTATTATTGGAATGTTAAATTTTCTGCCTGTGACAGGGATAGCCTTATCACACTTATAAAAAGATCCGAGCTGCTCAGAGCTCCCCTCCCTTGCATTGCAGGTCTTTGGCAGAAACTGCATGCCTAGTCCAGGGAAGTACAGGATTTGGGCAAGACATGCTGCCAGAATAATCCTGGCACAATTCTGCCCCTGACCTAGATTTGAGTGTGATGCTAGTTTGAGGGCTTTTTGTAAGTCACTTTGAGAGGCTCTCAGGCTTCTAAATTTTGCTGAGTTCACGTTCTTCTGTTTCATTATCGGGATTTCTTAACAACTTTCAGCGCCCTTAACATGTTATGTTTAAACTTATGGTGCAAACAGGACCTTCATACAGTTTTATATATTGTAAAACTGCAGTGATTTTTTAATATGTTTAAAAATCATATTTTCTGTTTTCAGCAACACACCTTGGGTCTCATGGTGAAGGGTGGGTAATAAATATCATAAATAAAATAAAATAAGTTGGGATCTAAGTATTTCTGAAGAAATAAGTAGGTACAGCCGCACATCAGAAGTCGAACGGAATCCATTCCGGAAGTCCGTCCGACTTCCAAAACGTTTGGCAACCAAAGCATGGCTTCTGATTGGCTGCAAGAAGCTCCTGCAGCCAATCGGAAGCTGCGGAAGTCGCGTCAGATGTTCGGGTTCCAAAGAATGTTCGCAAACCGGAACACACACTTCCGGGTTTGTGGCATTCGGGAGCCAAAACATCTGAGTACAAAAGCGTTCAAGATCCAAGGTGTTCGGGTTCCAAGGCACAACTGTAATATCAATCAATCAACTGGAGGGATTGTGAATGGCTACATAGATGATGATGATGATGATGATGATGATGATGATGATTTTATTATTTATACCCCGCCCATCTGACTGGGTTTCCCCAGCCACTCTGGGCAGCTTACAGCATATGTCTATTTTAATTATTGCAACTAGCTATTTGTGGCTGTTGATGACTTTTTCCTTTTTCAATTTATCAAATGAACTGTGATTCAGCAAGAGGGGGTTGTTTTGCAGTGCACAGATATGAATACTGATAAAGAATTCACAGCTTCCCAAAGCACTGGCAGTGGGCTAGAACACGGGGAGGGGGCAGAAATCTTAGGAGAAAAGTTTAGCGTCCTTTAGTGTGCTTTGAGCATTCAGTGCTTCATGATTAAAATCCATTTTCAAGTCTTCAGGGTTGTTGTTTTGTTAATGGGGGTGTTTTCTTCTCAGTCCATCCTCATGTAGTTATTTTTGTACCATGTGAAAGTTGCAGCAGTATACAGATTGCGGAACATCCCTTAAGCTTTCTTGTACACAAAGCAGCAGATTTGTGTGGCATTGTGCTTCATACTTCTGTTAATATGAAAAACTAGATTTAATTATCACAGGCTGCTTTGAAAAACTACTGGCAGGATTACAAATAGTAGTACATACAGAGAAAGCCTAATTTGTTGGAGAATAAATGCATTCCACATTTAAATATCACGTTTATTTATTTTTAAATGAATCTCCCATTTTTATTAGAAAAATGGCATAATTTGATTTAATGCTTGTTGATGAATTCATGCTCTAGCCACAAGTCCTCTCATTATTATTTTTAACCCTTGCTTATGACAGCATTGAAAGTAAATATTAAGGATCTGCAACGACCACATGATTTACCTCTGTAGTGTTCAGCAGCAGCCCAATTTGTTTGGGATCTTTACATTTTCATCCTGATTTGATTTGTTATTCAGGTTCAAATCTGATCTGTTTACTTTGAAACTCTGCTTCACCCCCATTGACTATAATGAGGAACCTATACATCAGTATTACTTCTTTCCCTTTCACATAAGTGGATGAAATTTGTAGGCAAGAGAGCGACGCCATAGTGGATTAACCTCTTAAATTTTGGGCAGATTTTGGGTTTCATGCAGGGAACCTTTCATAAAATGTTTTGGGTTTGTTTTGTTTTTTTGTCTCCTTTTAAGAAAAATCAACCACAATTGGATGTCGCAGCCATGAGATTTGGGGGGAAAGGCTAGACATTTTATTCTCTATCTAGAAAAATGAGGGAGCTGCCAGAAGGCCCTCAGAGCTGGACCTCAGTGTCTGGGCTGAACGATGGGGGTGGAGACGCTCCTTCAGGTATACTGGGCCGAGGCCATTTACAGCTTTCAAGGTCAGCACCAACACTTTGAATTGTGCCCAGAAACATACTGGGAGCCTATGTAGGTTTTTCTGGAACGGTGTTATGTGGTCTCAGCGGCCGCTCGCGGTCACCAGTCTAGCTGCTGCATTCTGGATTAGCCAATCCCTGAAGGAGTGTCTCCACCCCCATCATTCAGCCCAGACCCTGAAGCTCACCTCCAAGGGCTTTCTGGCGGTTCCCTCACTGCGAGAAATGAAGTTACAGGGAACCAGGCAGAGGGCCTTCTCAGCAATGGCGCCCTCCTCAACAGATGTCAAGAACTACACAACTTTTAGAAGATATCTGAAGGCTGCCCTGTATTGGGAAGTTCTTAATGTTTGACATTTATTATACTTTTATATGTGTTGGAAGCTACCCCATCTGGCAGGGCATAAATGTAATAATAATAATAATAATAATAATAATAATAATAATAATAATAATATCCTTCCTGTAAATTTGTGATGGGATTGAAAACAGACACGAAGCCATTTGCTGCACCTTTGAATTGCACCTCAGTTTTTTCAGCGGTAAGCACAACACCACCCACTGGAAATAAAAAAAACTCAGCTACGGAAAACAGATTGCCAGGGACTGAGTTTCCTTCTATTTACTTGCATCTCTAAAAACCCTCAAAGTTCAAACAAAGCAGAGGTTAACATGAGCATATTAATAATGGGTTGTGTAAGCCGGCATTCGAGAGGCACCCGGATTACTTGAGAAATTCCTGCTCCATCATCAGAAAAATCCATCAAAATATGTGATTTTAAACCTCGCACACACACCCGCCTCCTCCTTCATCGTTACTACCATCCCATTTTCTATTGCAAAAGTGTTAGGAAAGAAACTTTGGCATGAAAAGACATTAACTAGGCTAATTTGGAGGCCTGGCTTCCAGCAATTTTAGCTTTTGGCTTAACCTCTGGCTATAATCAGTTCCAAGCAGCTCAAATGAAATTTTGCAGGGGTACTGCCATTCTCTTCTGTCACTTCAGTTCCCTGTCATTAGATGAATCCCCCTGTGAAATATAAGGTATACCTAAGAACTTGTTCTCAGAGAACATTGGAAGGTAATCAAATCAGTGATAGCATGCTGTTGATGGTGGATTTCCACTAATTTCAACCCATTACTGCTACTTTGAGAGGGTTGGGGCAATAGATCTGTGTTTGGAAGATCAGCAACAAAACTATTGCCCAAGTTAGGCTGTTGGAATGTAGCTACAGAAATACCTGATAGTTCTATATTTGTCATTATCTTAGTTTCTTTCCTCTTTTAGGCTCCAAACAGCAAGGAGATAATCAACTGAAACCTTTTCCCTTTTTGCCTTTAGGTTCTCATTTATGCCAGTTTGAAGCTGCCATCAAATATATTGCCAGGAGCTTAGTCACTCTTGCTTTTCTTAGGTAGGGTTCCTGTACTTTTATAATGGCCACATGACAGAAGTGCAGAAATCACTCATAAGAAGCTTCTCCTTTCCTGGGTTCAGTCCCTGGCATCTCTAAGTAAAGCTGGGACTGACACCCAGGAGAGCCCCTAATAGTCAGTTTAGACCATACTGAGCTAGGTGGTCTGACTCAGTAAAAAGCCTGTGCTGTGGTCTAAACCACTGAGCCTCTTGGGCTTGCTGATCGGAAAGTCAGCGGTTTGAATCCCCGTGACAGGGTGAGCTCCCCTTGCTCTGTCCCAGCTCCTGCCAACCTAGCAGTTTGAAAGCACACCAGTGCAAGTAGATAAATAGGTACCGCTGCGGCGGGAAGGTAAACGGCATTTCCATGCACTCTGGCACTCGTCATGGTCTTCCATGCGCCAGTAGTGGTTTAGTCATGCTGGCCACATGACCAGGAAAACTGTCTGTGGACAAATGCCGGCTCCCTCAGCCTGAAAGTGAGATGAGCACCGCAACCCCATAGTCGCCTTTGACTGGACTTAACTGTTCAGGAGTCCTTTACCTTTTTACCTATATCACCATCCCAGAGAAAGGTCCAGTCAATGCCTTTTACCTTTCAGACGAGTGAATCAGGCACAAGAGCCCTGCCATTTAAACACTGGCAACTATAATTGCCAATTGAAACTGGAGATCTATTTGTTACCCATGTATTCATGGTTCGAAGCAGGAGTGGGAACATATATTTTAATCAGTGCTTATCAGATTTGCTTTCTTCCTCGCTGTTTTTAAAAATACTATCTTCAATATTTTTTGTATTGCAACCTCTGAAGAACCTCACCACCCCCAAATTTTCAAGCTTCCTACTTTGCTGATCTTTCCAAAACTGGAGAGAGAGGGGAATTTGAAAACAACACACACAAAAGGGATTAACAGTTAAAAAGCAGTGATGGATGGAAAAGCAGCTGGTTTTCCAAAAAGTGTATACCTCTCCACTTGATCTAATACTTTCAGTGTTCAAAGTTAGACAGGTGCCAGGTGCGTTTTGCAACTGATGCGAGTCCATTTGCAACCACGTGAAGATCTCTGGATGGCAGGTTGGCAACTGGGGAAAAGCAAAATGTCACTTAGAGACGGATCTGAAATATTCTCCTTGAAGCTTGAATTAGTTTTATTCTGGATTTAATCTGATGTTTTAATGTGTTGTAAACTGCTTTGAAGGGACACGGGTAGCGCTGTGGGTTAAACCACAGAGCCTAGGACTTGCCGATCAGAAGGTCGGCGGTTCGAATCCCCGTGACAGGGTGAGCTCCCGTTGCTCGGTCCCTGCTCCTGCCAACCTAGCAGTTCTAAAGCACGTCAAAGTGCAAGTAGATAAATAGGTATCGCTCTGGCAGGAAGGTAAACGGCCTTTCCGTGCACTGCTCTGGTTTGCCAGAAGCAGCTTAGTCATGCTGGCCACATGACCCGGAAGCTGTATGCTGGCTTCCTCAGCCAATATAGCGAGATGAGAGCTGCAACCCCAGAGTCGGCCACGACTGGACCTAATGGTCAGGGGTTCCTTTACCTTTACCTTTAAACTGCTTTGAGATTTGTTGTTTGGTATAGACATGGAATTGATGCTGATGATGCTTCTTGTTCCTCTTCCAGCATCACAGCCCCATGCTAGCCCCACCTTCAGACATCTGTATATTGAGTACATTTGCCTGCAAAGGAGCCCTGTACATGAGTATTTGCTCATGCATAGAAGCTGTTCCCATCAAGTGAAGCTTCTATGCCCTGGTAACTGCTTCCACGTAGTGGTTCCTTTGCAGACATGCATGCTAAAAATTGTGGATGCCAAAGGATAGGGACACAATGTCAAGTTAGAACCATGTCCCCATTTCTGCTTTAAACTGTGAACATTCTACTGTACGTAAGAGTCATGCATGGAAAGGGCTCTTGATAACTAATCTGGTTATTTATTACTGGGGGTCAGCATAGCTATATTAGCATCATTGATAATGGTCTCAACACCAAAGCTTCAGATGAATACTTATTAGATACATCAAACCTGTTTCATTTTTCGTTGTTGTTGTTTAGTCGTTTAGTCGTGTCCGCCTCTTCGTGACCCCCTGGACCAGAGCACGCCAGGCACTCCTGTCTTCCACTGCCTCCCGCAGTTTGGTCAAACTCATGCTGGTAGCTTCGAGAACACTGTCCAACCATCTCATCCTCTGTCGTCACCTTCTCCTTGTGCCCTCCATCTTTCCCACCATCAGGGTCTTTTCCAGGGAGTCTTCTCTTCTCATAAGGTGGCCAAAGTATTGGAGCCTCAGCTTCAGGATCTGTCCTTCCAGTGAGCACTCAGGGCTGATTTCCTTCCCAATGGATAGGTTTGATCTTCTTGCAGTCCATGGGACTCTCATTATTAGTTTCATTATCAGTCTTTAAATAAGCCTGCAACAAAACCTGCTAAGCTGTGTGCTGGTTGGGGGCTGATGGAACTTGTAGTCCAAAACATCTGGATGGTGCCAGGCAAAGAAGGCTGTGTTAAGCAACAACATAAAAAGTGATCTGCAGATAAACTTGAAAGCCAAAAAAAAATTGAACAAATTATAAAATATTCAGCTGACCGAAAATGAGAAGCTCCAGTACAGGTTTGTCATTTGCTGAACATCTGCCTGTGAGCCAAAGGGATTGAGAGGGATATAACAACATGTCAAATTTGATATCAAATGGGGGGGAAAGTTAATCATGGACAGGGGGTGGCAGGAGAGCAGAAGGTAGTGCATTATTACTATTACTATTATTATTATTATTATTATTATTAATTTGTATACTGTCCTCCATCTGTATAACTCAGGGCAGTTCACAGCATTAAAAATGCAAGATAAAAACACAAAAAGAATAAGAGCAAACCAAACCAATAACCCCTCTCCCTCCCCTCCCTGCCACAAACACATTTTAAAATAATGTTGCTGTTGTTGTTTAGTCGTTTAGTCGTGTCCGACTCTTCATGACCCCATGGACCAGAGCACGCCAGGCCCTCCGGTCTTCACTGCCTCCCGCAGTTTAGTCAAACTCATGCTGGTAGCTTCGAGAACACTGTCCAAGCATCTCGTCCTCTGTCGTCCCCTTCTCCTTGTGCCCTCCATCTTTCCCAACATCAGAGTCTTCTCCAGGGAGTCTTCTCTTCTCATGAGGTGGCCAAAGTATTGGAGTCTCAGCTTCAGGATCTGTCCTTCCAGTGAGCACTCAGGGCTGATTTCCTTCAGAATGGATAGGTTTGATCTTCTTGCAGTCCATGGGACTCTCAAGAGTCTCCTCCAGCACCATAATTCATTTTTCCCCCAAAATTTTAAATAATATGGGATGTTAATCAGCCAAAGGCCTAGTTGAAGAGGAACATTTCCACCAGGAACCTAAAGGTGTATAATGAAAGTGCCGGGTGAACCTCCCTGGAGAGAGCATTCCACAAACTGGAAGTCACTGCAGAAAAGGCCCTGTTCTCGTGTTTCCACCCTCTGGACTTCTCGTGGAGGAGGCACACAAAGAAGGGCCTCACATGACGACCACAGAGTCCAGGCTGGTTTATATGGAGAGAGGCAGTCCTTGAGGTATTGCAGTTTAAGGCCGGCACTTTGAATCAATTAGTTATTAGTTTTTAATTTATATTCCAGCAATCCTCTAAGAAGAGCATACATGTTTTCCCCATCTCCATATTATCATTGACAACAGGCCAGTGAGGTAGGTTAGGCTGCAAGGCAGTGACTGGCCCAAGTTCACTCATAGAGCTTCATGGATGAATGGGGATTTGAACCTTGATCTCCCCAATTCTAGTCCTACCCTCTCACCATCAGAGCCAGTGTGGTGTAGTGGTTAAGAGCGGTAGTCTCATAATCTGGGGAACCGGGTTCGCTTCCTTGCTCCTCCACATGCAGCTGCTGGGTGACCTTGGGCCAGTCACATTTCTTTGAAGTCTCTCAGCCCCACTCACCTCACAGAGTGTTTGTTGTAGGGGAGGAAGGGAAAGGAGAATGTTAGCCGCTTTGAGACTCCTTAAAGGGAGTGAAAGGCGGGATATCAAATCCAAACTCTTCTTCTTCTCTTCATTATACCATTCCAAGTCAGCATGTTTGGGGTTGCCATCTCAATCAACAGTCTCTGAAACAGTGATGGGAATTTGCACACTGGTTATATCAATAAGCCCTGGAAAACTATACAGAAATGTGAGCAACCTGCCTGCCCAAAGGAGTGAAGGAGAAGCGAAAAGTCTCTCCAGCCTATAATAGTTGTGTGTATAGAAATTGCTGGCTAACAGAAAATTCACCAGACAGTTTCTTTTGAACGAGTCAGATCCTTTTGAGCAAATTCTACAGAGAGCCGAACTTCAATGTTAAGGTTATGGAATGAGATCACCAAGAGTCACGATTCCTCCAGACTGAAGATTGTAATTACAAGGAATGTGGCGAATCCTACTTGACCTTTAAAAATATTGACATGTCTGCAGTTATAAATGTGTTTGTGAAGACTGCAAATCCTACACTCATTAAATATTGAATAGCAGAGAGGTTGCCTGTATAATCTCACTTTCATTCTCCTTTCTCTCTCTCTCCTGATTTTTGATCACATTTAAATATAGCTGGAAATATCATATATACCCCTGACAAGAAAATAGAACCTTGCTATTCCCAATTCCAATAACCAATTATAACGCCAGGCCTTGTTAAGTAAGATCTATTCACCCCCACCAAAGAGAAAACAGTGGAAATTCTTGCTTAGATTTCTCTGCCCAAATTTCTGTGAGCCAAGAGTGTCTTTTGGTAACAAAGCAATCTTCTTTACCCAAACTGACATCCATATTAGAGTAAACTAGAAGATATTACAGGAATTTACAAATATATGTACTACAATGAAACATGGAGTGTTTGCTCTCTTTATGGTTAAGGTATTCATCCTCAAATTTTTCATAATGTATTGGAAACACGAGAGTCTTCTAGCCATCCAGTCTGAATGCACAAAGGGGCAAACAGGAATATATGGGACAAGGTCTGGTTGCAGGATGGTTAGCCAATACATATTGGTGTTAGTCTGCTTTGCTCACAAGTAGGACAGGGGATGGGAAACTTGATTCTCTTTGCATTTGTAGGCAAACATATCAAATTCACACTTTCCAAAACAACTGATCAGCTGAAACACAGCCGTCCTTCAAAATTTGCACTTCTCTGAATTTTGCAATACAACCCTCCAGACAAGGAATATATACAAAAATGCATTTGTTAGAGTAAAGGGGGGGGAGGAATATATTAGTGAAGATCACCTTTAAAAAGGTATTAGATAAGGGAAAGGTTCGTATACATCGCAAAAATATTAGGAGAAATTTTCGTGGAAATGCTGCTGAATTTTCATGATGAATTTTGAAATAAATAAATAAAGGCAGAAGGATGGGTTGGAACCTTTCTCTGAATAGACTGGCTTTTCACAAGCAGAAATTTTATGATGCAAAGGGTGGGGGGGAGGTTTCCTATCAAGGGCCACCTTCTCTCAGGGTGTCTGGGGCTGCATTCTGGCAATGGGTAGAGATGAACCTAAAATTTGATGGAGCCACAGAATCGCTCTTTTTCTCCCCTCTCCCTTCACACCCAACAGGTTGCCAGGGGAGGGACAGATTTGTCTTGCCAGAGTCTAAACCGGGCTTCCTCAACCTCGGCCCTCCAGATGTTTTGAGACTACAATTCCCATCATCCCTGACCACTGGTCCTGCTAGCTAGGGATCATGGGAGTTGTAGGCCAAAAACATCTGGAGGGCCGAGGTTGAGGAAGCCTGGTCTAAACTGATTGCTTATAGAGAGCTTTTCCACCTAACTCCTTCTATTGCTCAATCCATGTTGACTTCTTCTAACCCCCTTTTTTTCTACCCTCCGGGCTCCCACTTACCTGCATGAAATTAGTCCAAGAGCTGCAAATTTCACACCCCTGGAGTAGAAAGTCACCTGGTCATTTCATCCTTGAACTTCACCAAATCCCTCCTGCATTCTGGGATGGTCCTGGTGTCCTCCAGCTGTTGCTGGACTCTTAATTCCCATCAGCCCCAGCTAGCATGGCTAATGGTTAGTGATGATGATGAATAAAGTAGTATTTGACAGCTGCAAGGCAGCACCTATGCCCTGTCTAGGGCTGGGTGATATCTGGTTATCAACATTGCGATATATAACCAGATAAACATAGCAATATACTGAGATATCACAATGTCTGAAATAAGGATGGAGCTATTCGGAGGAACTGGGTGGCTTCAGATTGTGATTTTTCCGTAGAACACACACATACACCATGATTCACGATATATTACCAGGTCAAAAATTATGAAACTGATATCACAATATGCACTTCAAACTGGTTTTGGGCAATATATCACCCAGCGCTAACGCACGTCATGATTTGAGATATATTGCCAGGTCAACAATTATGAAACCAATATCATGATATGGACTTCAAACCAGCTTTGGACAATAAATTGATATATCACCCTGTCCATCCGAGATGTTCAGGTTTTGTTTCTCGTTTATTTATTTATTTGGTCTGTTTCTCCCTACTCCCTTGAATAACTAGCACTTCTTGATGTGCATATTTCATGATGCTCAATAAAAACAATATTGGTTTAGTAAAGAAAAAATATATAAAGCTGGAAAGCATGGGGAGTATTTTTTATGCTCCCTTACACAATGCAAAATAAGTTTCTATAGTCAGTGACTCCCCCAGCCCCTCACAACCTGGGCTTAAAGCTGAAAGCAGGTACAGGAGTTTAATTCTTACCCTAGTGGCAGAGTGAATAATAGGCTTAGTCATTTTGTCGCTCAAGCAAGTGGCGACGCATAGACTGTTGTGAACTGCACCCATAATCTGGTTTCATCAGCTCCCTAACAGTCAAGCTTCAGTTTTCAGCAGAGACATAGAACCACTGACATTCCCAGAACTGCTTTTAGAAATTTATTAATCTGCTCTTTCTGGAAGCAACACATTTGCTGAAATATTGGGAAAATGAGCAACGGGAAAGCATAAAAGTAAATACAAATACAAGTCAAATTTATTTTCTTGAATGACTTCTGTAGTGTTCCCAAAGCTCTCAATGGAAGTCACTTTTTGACTAATTGCATTTAGCTAATAGTAATGAAGTTTGATGGGGGGAGAGAATAATTTGTTAGGTTCTCCAGCTGCGCTTATCTGGAGAGCAATCAAGGGTGCCACTTGTTCATTTTGCAAGCAATTTCGAGCTGGAATTATTTTAACGTTAATAAAAACAAAATTGCTTTCCATTTCCTGTCTTTGTGAGAAATTAATCAGGTAGGGGGGAAATCGCTATCCAAAATGGTTAATTAATGCTAAATTTAAAATTAAAGATTAGGAGAAATGAAGTTAAAATAATTGGTGCGATTATTGGGGCAAATGAAGATGAAGAGGGAGATTGACGTGAATGGGGGTTGATTGAGCCAAAAGGCTTAGCATATACTCATATCAAGCTGTTCATTTTGGCCATCTTACTCTGTTTGCCTATGTGACCAATTCCACACCATCGACTAAAAACAGTGGTTTCATAACCTGTCAGCCTTAGGCAGTGGTGTGCTGGCAAATTTTGAAGTGCAAAAGCCCATCACAATATCTCCAACAGTAAGCTGCACTCATCCATTATTATGCTCACATTATACTCTGTTGAACTCACTGGTGCCTACTTCAAACTGCATAGCTTCAAGTTTTAAAAACACATTAAGGCTTAACAAAGGAACTTTGGGTTAGAACAAACACATGTGCAATTGACCATGGAGCAGAAATTGATTGATCTATCCCTCAGTATGATGCTCACGGTTTACAATAACCTGTTAAGTAAAGAGTCAGTGTTGCATAATGGTTAGAGCAGTGGTTTTCAACCATTGTGCTGTGGCACCTGTTAGTTTCTGTTTGCCACTGAGCAGCTGCTTGGAGTCACAGGACTCTGTTTACATTCCAGAGACCTTCCATGCTGTTGGAAGTCTCACGGAGGCAAAAGACGGATATGATGTTTACTGGTTTCCTGTTTCCTTTGTTCCTTTGTTCAGTTGCTCTCTGCTTTCATAGAGAGAGGGTGTATATTTCTTTGCTGTCTGCGTAGTAAGAAATAAAGCATAGTGATGTAGCCATAAATCTCATCACTTCCGCGTGCTGCTTTGATTCTCTGCTGAATCGGAACGTGCCGGGAAGCCTCAACAAAGGCGCAGGTCGTTAATTATTTGTCAGGAGGGCGATTCCTGGGGTGCCTTGGATGAAGGTCAGGGGTGCCGTGGGCAACACTAGACTCTGTCCCTTTTTCTTTCCTTCCTTCCTTCTCTCCTCTGCTCTTTTGTGTCTCTCCCTCCCCAAGGTTTCACTGCTGTTTATTGCAGCAGCCCTGGCCATAGCTGTCAACTTTCCCCATTTTTTAAGGGAAATGCCCTTATTCCAAATAGGATTCTTCACAAGAAAAGGGAAAAGTTGACAGCTATGGCCCTGGCTCTAAGCTTCACGGGCAAATGGTGCCTCTGAGAGCAGCGGCAGAGCAGGCCGAATGGGTGCCTGGGGCAGCGTGTGTGACCTGCGCCCAGGGGTGGGGCCAGCCAGGGCACGACGCTCCGTGGGGCCTCCAAGGATTCTGCCTGCCTCTTCCAACTCAGCCTCCCTACAACTGAGGGAGATGTGGCGGGCGGACTGTTTCTGCGGGCACCCAAGCCCACACTTCCACGAGTGACACGTGGCTCGGGGGCACTGCAGGCCCCGCAGTGAGTGCCGCCCGCCATTTTGTCACGCCCCTCAGTGGTGACACCCGGGATGAACCGCCCCCACCGCACCCCCTTCCTCTGCCCCTGTCTGAGAGGACTCTCAGTTGGGAAAGATGGAGGGCACAAGGAGAAGGGGACGACAGAGGACGAGATGGTTGGACAGTGTTCTTGAAGCTACCAGCATGAGTTTGACCAAACTGCGGGAGGCAGTGGAAGACAGGAGTGCCTGGCATGCTCTGGTCCATGGGGTCACGAAGAGTCAGACACGACTAAACGACTAAACAACAACAACATGTAATAAATGAATTATTTAAATAAATAAATTACAGTAAATAGCAGGTGTGGTTGCTCGGTTTTTGATTTGCAGATAATTGATGCTGTAAAATAAGGTGGGGGGGGTTATGTCACTTTGTTTCTTGGAACACTCCCGACATAAGGATATTGTGATTGATTGGTTGTGGGGTGTTTTTTTTTTGGTTTTTTAAAAATGTGCTTCTATTTAAATTGGTCTTTTGAAGACTAAGGATTTGAAGGGCTTGGCATGTTTAGGGGCTAAATGACTTCCTGATTTTGGAGGCTATAGGGAGACTGGAGGAAAATTGAAAAGACACCCTTTGAGTCTTCCTTTGAATTATTCACCATTCCGGAACGCAAGCCTGAAAGGACTCAAATGCCGCTTTACGTAACAATTTTAAAAAACAACAACATAAATTTAAATAACAGGCTCAAAATTCCACTTGGGAATCAGCATTGAGGCATTTGCAGATTGTGTACTCAGTACTCCAAAAGACCATTATTTGAAGAGGGGGGGCAATTCCTTTTGCGAGTAGCAACGCGAGATCCCAAATCACAAAAGTACTTGAAGATTTCAAGGATTGCTGCCGCACAAGATTGTCCCCAACTGCTAATGTGCAGCATTTTAAAAAACGCTTCTCTTTTTTTCCCTAACGCTTGGATTTTTTATATACCCTAGAAAAGGCAATGCTTCTAGGCATGTTTTCACATCTGAAACGTCGGGAGAAAATATAACAAAAAATGCTATGGAATGTAGGTGATCCGAGTAAAAGAATGTAGGATAGACACATCCGCAAAGAACAATTAAAGCACCAGCTTCTCCCCCCAAAAATTATGGGAACTGTGGTTTTTTAAGAGGGCTGGGGGTTGCAGCTTTGCATGGGACAAACTACAGTTCCCATGATACTTTGGAGGAAGCCATGACTGTTGTTGTTGTTTAGTCGTTTAGTCGTGTCTGACTCTTCGTGACCCCATGGACCAGAGCACGCCCGCACTCCTGTCTTCCACTGCCTCCCGCAGTTTGGTCAAACTCACGCTGGTAGCTTCGAGAACACTATCCAACCATCTCGTCCTCTGTCGTCCCCTTCTCCTTGTGCCCTCCATCTTTCCCAACATCAGGGTCTTTTCCAGGGAGTCTTCTCTTCTCATGAGGTGGCCAAAGTACTGGAGCCTCAGCTTCAGGATCTGTCCTTCCAGTGAGCACTCAGGGCTGATTTCCTTCAGAATGGATCGGTTTGATCTTCTTGCAGTCCATGGGACTCTCCAGAGTCTCCTCCAGCACCATAATTCAAAAGCATCAATTCTTCGGCGATCAGCCTTCTTTATGGTCCAGCTCTCACTTCCATACATCACTATTGGGAAAACCATAGCTTTAACTATACGGACCTTTGTTGGCAAGGCGATGTCGCTGCTTTTTAAGATGCAGTCTAGGTTTGTCATTGCTTTTCTCCCAAGAAGCAGGCGTCTTTTAATTTTGTGGCTGCTGTCAACATCTGCAGTGATCATGGAGCCCAAGAAAGTAAAATCCCTCTCTGCCTCCATTTCTTCCCCTTCTATTTGCCAGGAGGTGATGAGACCAGTAGCATGATCTTCACCATGACTGTTAAAGCAGTACAAATGTCCTTTCAATTCATGGTGTGAGTGGGCTAGAACTTTCAATAATCTAACCCAGGGATGCCCTGTGTACTGTGGAGTCCTCCAGATGTTGTTGAACTACAACTCCCAACATCCCCGACCATTGGTCAAGCTGGCTGGGGCTGATGAGTGTTGTAGTCCAGCATCCTGGAAAAACATTCTGAAAGGTTGATTGATTGATCTATTTGTAATGCCAAGGTTGGAAGTTTGATCCCCATATTTTTGCATATGGGTTGGACTACATGATCCTCAGTGTCCCTTCCAGCTCTGTGATTCTTTCATTCAGTATCACCCCATTGGCTACCACTCATCTGGGCCTGTGCTCTAAGGTAGGACAAGCAAAGTAATATATATAATAATATAATAATAATTTATTATTTATACCCCGCCCATCTGGCTGAGTTTCCCCAGCCACTCTGGGCAGCTTCCAACCAAATATTAAAAACAATACAGTGTCATACATTAAAAACTTCCCTAAGCAGGGCCGCCTTCAGTTGTCTTTTAAAATTAAAATAGTTGTTTATTGCCTTGACATCTGCTGGGAGGGCGTTCCACAGGGAGGGTGCCACTACCAAGAAGGCCCTCTGCCTGATTCCCTGTAACCTCACTTCTCACAGCGAGGGAATCGCCAGAAGGCCCTCGGCGCTGGACCTCAGTGTCCAGGCTGGATGATGGGGGTGGAGACGCTCCTTCAGGTATACAAGACCGAGGCCGTTTAGGGCTTTAAAGGTCAGCACCAACACTTTGAATTGTGCTCAGAAACGTACTGCCCTGCCCTGTGCAATTCTTGAAAATCTCAAGGAAAGAGATCCCACAGCTTCAAGATGCAACTTGATCCATTGCCGAAGTTCTTTGCATGGACATAAATGTTGCCCGGAGACTTTTAAAAGGGAGCAGAAGAGTGGGCTTTGGCAGAGCTCTCATGCTCACACAAAAAATGATTTGTGCGTCAAGACCCCGAGGCCTCCCCCCATGATGAATAAAGACACTTGGACACAGTATATTAGGTGAATGGTTAATGGGCAAAATTTAGGCCACAACTTTATTGGTTACAGAATGTGAGTCATATTGGCTTAGGCATTGGAATTGAACCAACTATATCTGACTCCTGCCCACCAGGCAGGAAGTCCAGTAAGGATCAACCACCAATAGGGGGAGCCCTGTCGATACACATCGACTCCAGCTTCCCCAGGGTCCCTGATGGGGTTGTGGCATGGCCCTAGCACCTACCCAGGCTTTCGACAAGATCCACACACCCTGGATACCTTTAACAGAATACCCTTAAAATGGAGGGGCAGGTGATGGCCACACCTCCCCTCCCAGAAACCAAGTTATACCAATGCCTAACCGCCAAACATTACAAAAGCTGTGATGATTGCTACGAGGTAGGCGAAAACCAAATGGCCAGTGCCAATTTTCCAAGTGGAAAAGATTCCTACCAGGCCCCTCAATGGCGACCAACCGAGGTCCAAAGCAAGGCCAAAGTCAAAGACCTGAAAAGAGGGTGGGAGGGAGGGAGATTCGCAAAGCCGAACCAAAAGGACGTTCCACGGCCATGTGGTTTTTTAAATAGCCCTAGCCACACCTGCCCCCCGGCCAACCAGATTGGCTAGCTGGGGACCATGACACAGTCGGGACCTTCCCGATGATGCAGGGGGCATGATCCAGCGTCCTTTGTGAGTGGGAGGCCCTTGCAACAGCAGCCCTCTCACCTTACACGTGACAGCTCTTGAGCAGTCTTTGATATTAATGTTTTGATAAAATTTTCACACACACCCCCAGTTTCATCACTGGTCTCAATCTGCAAGCTTAAGCTCACAACTCTGCTCAATTTGTTGTCATTTTTTGTTTGGTTGCTGTCCGATCCGAAGCAATTAGACATGTATTGGAACTGTCTCTGCACTCTGTCCATTCTGTTTAGGTGATGGTTTCTTATTTCCCCGTGCCCTGCACTGGCATTGCAGAACAAACTTACAGAATACCATATATATATATATATATATAT
>JAXCMG010000075.1:729892-751663 GCA_034642415.1 Podarcis siculus | reverse complement strand
AGAAGAAGAAGAAGAAGAAGAAGAAGAAGAAGAAGAAGAAGATCTGCTCTGACTGGCAGCTGCTCTCCAAGGTCCTGAGCAGTGTAGAGTCTTTTCTATCCCCTCCATCTAAGATATTTGCAATGTGAGATGCCAGGGACTGAACCTGAGTCCTTCTGCATGCAAGCACATGTGTTCTGTCACTGACCAATGGACCCTCCTCAAGTATGCCTTGGGCTTTATGCAGTCAATGGGATGCAGATTCAAGACCTTGATTTGGCCAAACAAATTTAATCTGTATATATTGACTTTAGTTTGCTTCAGAGAGAGAAATGCATGCATAGCTGGGAGTTGCTTCCTCAGGCTCTCTATTATTGTTTTCAGATCCCTTGCATTTCTACGGCGTTGTCCCAGCAGTTGCCTTCGCACAATTGAAAGCACAATACAATGCTTGTTCTTTGAATGTGTCCATAAGCTGAGTCATCAACCACGGCTGGATATGTTTCTTTAGAGCCCATTATGTTACAATATTCAGGCCCTACACTGGTGCAGTTCACATGCCTCTTGTTGGGAAATCATAGCATTACAGAGTCGAAAGGGACCCTGAAGATCGTCTTAGTCCAACCCCCTGCAATAAAGGAATATGCAGCTTACGGGATCAAATCTGCAACCTTGGTGTTATTAGCACTACGCTCTAACCAGCTGAGCTGAAAGAAAAAAGGCTAGTGGGGAAGTAACGGCTACAGACCCAGTGCAATGCCGCAAGCCAAGGTGTTGTGTCGACAACTGTGGAAATAAAATTGAAGGCATTGCACATGGATAGGCTGCAATAAGCAGAGCAGAACCAAGTCAAAACAGAGATGGCCTAATGAAAATGATATACAGATGGCATTCAACACTGGCCAAGTTAACCAAATTGTACAAGAGTAGATCGAAGCAGTGCTGGAGATGCAAATAAGGATTGGAACATACTTGCATATGTGGTGGGAGTGTGAAAAGATTAGAGAATTTTGGGATATCATTAATAATGAGTTTTAAAAAATGTTCAGGCTCCCATTCACTAAAAGACCGGAGGCTTTTCTATTAGGAATCATGATAAGAGAAAACAAGAAAAAGGTTAGACCACTATTCATGTATGCCACAACTGCAGCCAGGATTCTAATTGCGAAAAATTGGAAAAGCAAAACCATCCCCTCAAAAATTGAATGGCAGACCAAACTGATAAAATACCTACCTACACAATAATTTCAAAATATTACAACAGGTATAGTTGGAAGGTTACCTTTTTATTGTAAATAAAATCTTCTATCTCTTTTTCTATTTCTTTCACTTTTTACTTTTTCTTTCTTTTTCTGCATATTTATAATTTATAATGTCTGAAATGCAATGTCTATACTGTATGTATTTTAAGATTTCTGCATAATAAAGGAGGAAAAAACAGGGTGAGAACAGAGATAGCCTGTCCCTCTGGTACATCAAGTGGAGATAGGGCAACCATGTGTCCTGTATTTCAAAGGCTCTTAGAGGACAGTCCTCTATTTCAAGGCATTCTCAATTTGAAGGGCTGTCTGGTCCATGCCCTGTTTAATTTTAAAAACAAAACAAAAATAAGAAAATAGAGCAGGGACCCTCAAGTTGTCCATTAACAGTTAGCACCTGGAGAGCAAGCTAAGCGGACACCAGGGATGGGGGAGAAATTGGTTCAGTTTTCATGCAAAACTGCCTAACATGTATTTCCTGAGCCAATAAGGGGACCAGAACACAATATCCTTCAAAGTTCATACCTTTCCAGAAAAAATTGCTGTAGTCCTATGGACAAAAAGGATGCTCAAGAATGTATTGGTAATAATAATGAAAAATCGAAAACTGTATTCAGTTAGTAGGAATTGCTTGCAGTAATGTAGATATGAGGCCCCAATTTGCATTTTTAAAAAGGCATGTTAGGAGAAAGACACACACACACACACACACACACACACACACACTTTTTTGTGCAGATTTTTCAAGATTTTATTTTTTAAAAAAAACCAAGTGTGGAAATTAGGCAAACTTGACATGAGGGAAACAGACAGAAACCAAATCTGACAAATGTGTCCATCCTTGGAAAGCACATAGATTTCAAGGTCACCGTCTCTTGAATCATGGTGAGCTGTACAGTATTGTATTTCTATTTAAATTAGAGTAATCCTCTCTCTCTCTCTCTCTCTCTCTCTCTCTCTCTCTCTCTTTCTCTCTCTCTCTGTAATACACACAAAAATATGCAAATTTTATGCCATTCTGTGTTCTCTTTTCTCCTCTTTCTTTTGACAATGATAAGTGACCACCCTAAGTGGGAGGGGAGGGCAAGGCATACATTCGCCGCAGGCTTTGAGGCTGTTTTTACAGAGCATAATCTCACTTTAAACATTAATAGAGGCAGTAATATACTAGTGCTTTCACCATATGCCGCTCCAAGTTTGAATTTGCTCTTTTTTTCCTCCCTGTCGCTGAATCACTGACACAAATCTGAACAGACTTCTGAATTAAATCCCTGGATTCCACATTAAAAATGAAGCACACAAAGAAACCATTCTCCTCCCTGGCACTAGGAAATCTTCTTTTTTCGGTAATAACTGGGAGCCGTGCAATGGATTTAAAGCATTTTCTCCCATTGAGTTAAATTAATAGGCTTAGGTGAGAAAAGATTCCATTGGCATACCTCAGCACAGAGTTTGCAATCGTCGCGAAACGCGTTACATTTCTCCCCGCACAACCGAAAAGGCCATGACTTACAGACCATTTGAAAAGTCATTTCTGCTGCTGGATTTCTAGACAGTGGTGTAGCATGGGCTGCTAGTGACCAGGGCCACGTGCAGGGGAGGGAGGGAAACAGATGGAGTACACATGTGTATGCAGTAGCAGCACGTGTAGGGATTCCAGTGTGGGAATGTTGTGGATAGTAAAGTAAAAAGTAAAAAGGCAAAGGTAAAGGGACCCCTGACCGACTCTGGGGTTGTGGCGCTCATCTTGCTTTATTGGCCGAGGGAGCCAGCGTACAGCTTCCAGGTCATGTGCAGGGGGAGGATGCTCCAGACCAGGTGTGTTGTTGTTGTTGTTGTTTAGTCATTTAGTCATGTCCGACTCTTCGTGACCCCATGGACCAGAGCATGCCAGGCACTCCTGTCTTCCACTGCCTCCCGCAGTTTGGTCAAACTCATGCTGGTAGCTTCGAGAACACTGTCCAACCATCTCATCCTCTGTCATCCCCTTCTCCTTGTGCCCTCCATCTTTCCCAACATCAGGGTCTTTTGCAGGGAGTCTTCTCTTCTCATGAGGTGGCCAACGTATTGGAGCCTCAGCTTCAGGATCTGTCCTTCCAGTGAGCACTCAGGGCTGATTTCCTTCAGAGTGGATAGGTTTGATCTTCTTGCAGTCCATGGGACTCTCAAGAGTCTCCTCCAGCACCATAATTCAAAAGCATCAATTCTTCGGCGACCAGCCTTCTTTATGGTCCAGCTCTCACTTCCATACATCACTACTGGGAAAACCATAGCTTTAACTATACGGACCTTAGACCAGGAAGTTTAGCTGGCTGGAGTAACATCCCCCTGTCTGTGTCCACTCTAGGGAAACAAGGAATGTTGTATTTGACTGCTCCAAGGAATACATCCAGGAATTGGGGGTAGTGGAGCCCAGAACCCATATAAGGATATAATTTCCCCCGCTCCTTGGTAGATCATTTAATGAGTGGAGAATGGAAATAGGTAATGCCAGAGATGGGGCAGGGGAAGCACCCTAAAAAGCAAGGAGCTTACTTCCACTTACCCCTCTTACTGGGATCCTATCATTAAAATAGGCTGCTTTTCAGAGAACAACTTACCAAACTAGAAAAATACAAATATGTTCCAAAGATGCCTGCAAACAGGACCTGAAGGTTGGCAAAATCGACCCTGTCATGTGGGAATCCTTTGCCGATGGCCACAGTGCCTGGAGACAGGGAGTCAGGTTGTGTATGCACAGCAGTGATCAGAGGTGGAATGACCATTGGGAGGAGAAGAAGGGAAGAAACGCCATGGCGCATCTGCAGCAGCACAACTGGACGCCTTCATCTGCCCCAGCTGCAATGAAACATGTCTCTCCCATATTGGTCTCTACAGCCACAGCAGGCACTGCAACCTTTCTTTTTTAAAAAAAATAAATAAAAATCATTTATATTGATTTTCCAATAAAGATAGCCAATTAACATATCCGTATCATAATCCAATTAAAAACCAAAACCAAAAACGACCAAATTACAGCCTAAATTGTTAATTATTAATTTTTTACGGGCTTCCCATAGTCTGGACCTTGAAGTATATTTCCAAGAACTTCGTTCCTGCCTCTTCTTGTTGTTTTCATATTTTTCACATTCCGATCTTAACGCTTTAAAGTTGTCCGTCCCCGGCTATGCAATTCTAAATCATGTCAGAAATCATATATCCTTTCGTCCATCAAATACAGCTTTATTTGTGTATATGTGTGTGAGAGAGAGAGAGAGAGAATGTGTGTGTGTGTGTGTGTGTGTGTGTGTGTGTGTGTGTATTTTCAACAGTCCATTTACCAGCGCAGCTTTTCCTGACTTCATTCCAATCTTCCAATCCGGGCTGTTGTCCAAGTCTATCGTTTGAAGTTTAATGACGCAGCAACTCCCAAGTTGTTAAATCATTCCAGTCCGGGCTGTTGTCTCTACTTACTGCGTCATTAAATTTCAAATGAAAGGTTTGGACAACGGCACTGCAACCTTTCAACAGTTTGACTTCACCTCCAAAGGCATACTCCTTTATCGTCTCTCATGATAGATGAGTGTCAACCATGTATGCAAAACAGATGTCCAGGTATTGGATTTCTATATTCACCATAGGGAACTGTGCATGTATTTCTCATTGACCAATAACCAGCCTTATATCAGGACCTGGCACCAGTCATCTTTTTGAGTCTCTGTCTGGAAGAATTGATTCTAGTCACATCTTCCCTTTCTACACACAGCAGGTGATTTGCAGCAGCACTCGAGAAAGTGCAAACTTTTCCTTTTGTTAAAAACTTTTCTTGATGAATTCTTGCCCTGAGCCAGAGATGCTCACATGGGTGAGCTCACTCCTACATGTGAGGATCTGCTGCACATGGTGCTCTCTAGTTCAGGGAAGAATGGATCAAAAAGTTTCTTCTGACACTCCATAGTTATATTCTGGAGAATATAAAAGTAGCAGGATTATTTAAAAAAAGAATTCATCTCAAAACTGAAGTTCTTTGTTCAAGAAGTCTGAAGTTCTTTGTTCAAGAATTGAAGTTAAAGGGTTTTCAAAGAATTGCAGAGATGAGATCACTTTTGTCCTACTTGTATTAAAAAGAACCAGGCGCTTGGAAACAATTTTGTAGAACTTTTTGTAAAACTAGCTGATTGATGCCATGCTCTCAGACAGAAGCGGGGCTGATGTCAATGGCCCTCCTGCCTTTTTAAGAAAGGAAGGAATATATAACACAAACATGAAGGATCACACTTACCTGGCTAGCAAGATTCAGCATAAGTGCCCCCCAAACCTGACCCCTGGAATGTAGCACCGTCTGGAAACCCACAATGGTTTTGAAGAGAACTAATTTGGAATGATAAAGCCATCACTGCTTTGGCGTACATGTTTTTTTTTTTGCCATGGTTAAGAAGATAAGAACATAAGATGAGCCTGGTGGATCAGGCCCATCTAATCCAACACTCTGTTCTCACAGTGGCCAGCCAGATGACTGTGGGAAACCTTCAAGCTAGACCTGAGTACAAGAGCTAAGAGCCATGGGCCAGGAGCCAGTTTTGCCTGCTGAAGTGACTCCATCTGCAGCTGATCAGCCCTCAAGGACACAGAGGAGAAAGCACTGATGAGAACCAACTGGCTTCAGCCTTCTTAACCAGAGCTTCCAGCAGCAGTCAGATGCTGGAAACAATGCTTATAGTTCAGACATAGGCAAACATGGCCTTCCAGTTGTTTTGGGACTACAACTCCCATCACCCCTAGCTAGCAGGACCAGTGGTAAGGGATGGTGGGAATTGTAGTCTCAAAACATCTGGAGGGTCGAGTTTGCCTATGCCTATTGTAGTTCCTGGCCCTGCCTCGCTGCATCCTGCCCATCTTTCCCTTGAACACATGACCATTGGATTCCCTGACCCCTGGAGCATCTAACCACACAGATTGCTGTTTGCCCAGCCCCAGGGCTCGACCTGACTTTGGATGCTGACTATGCTTCCAGGCAAGTACACCTCTGAGGCTCTTCTGGCTGGCTGGCCTCCTACTCCACTGAGCCCTGCACATAGTGGCTCAGCAATGAGATTACAATGCTCTCCCTTCCTGAGGTTTCCAGCAACGGGCATTTAGAAGCATCACTGCATCTGACCATGGATGCAGAGCATAGCCATCATCGCTAGCAGCCATTGGTAGCATCGTCCTACATGAATTAGTCTAATCCTTTGGTATTGGTTGTTCCAGTCTCTTCTACAGTCAAACAAACTTCAAAAACAAGTTTGACTAGAGCAGCGGTTCTCAACCTGTGGGTACCCAGATGTTGTTGAACTACAACTCCCATCACCCCTAGCTAGCAAGGCCAGAGCTCAGGGATGATGGGAGTTGTAGTCCAACAACATCTGGGGACCCACAGGTTGACAACCACTGGACTAGAGCTTATTGTGGGATTGGTGGAGGGTGAGGCAGCGGTGCTCACCTCACCTCCAGTTGGCCCCATTGCAGCTGCTCAACAAACAGTAGAGGGCAAGGATGGGGCTGCCACACCACTCCATCTGCTACTGGGTGGAATTATGCACACCATGAGTAATGATTCCTCTGTCATACCACCTTTTTTCACACAATTTTATACACACAAACACACACATATATACTGGGATGTGGGTGGCACTGTGGGTTAAACCACAGAGCCTAGGACTTGCCGATCAGAAGGTCGGTGGTTCGAATCCCCGCGACGGGGTGAGCTCCCGTTGCTCGGTCCCTGCTCCTGCCAACCTAGCAGTTCGAAAGCACGACAAAGTGCAAGTAGATAAATAGGTATCGTTCCAGCGGGAAGGTAAACGGCATTTCCATGCGCTGCTCTGGTTCGCCAGAAGTGGCTTAGTCATGCTGGCCACATGACCCGGAAGCTGTATGCTGGCTCCCTCGGCCAATAAAGCAAGATGAGCGCCGCAACCCCAGAGTCGGTCACGACTGGACCTAATGGTCAGGGGTCCCTTTACCTTATATATGGGGGGGGTAAAAAAATAAACGCATGGAACTTTTTCCGTGCCTCAGAGATCTAAACATGAATCTTGGAAAGGCCTTTGCAGAAAATGAGTGTTCCTTATGTGAATCAGTCTTGGTTGAAGCTGGCCAACAATTCCATAAATGTTTGATGAAGATGTATTTCCAAGTCATACGGCTTCAGGTGCAGTAATAAGGCTCTGCTTTCGTTGGGCCCCAGGTGGGCTAGCCTACATTAGGAAAAGTTTTGTTCTTAAGTCGGATAATGCTTCCTTATTTTACTCAGTCGCCTGAACTTGGGGGAAAGAGACATTTTTTTTCTCTTCCCCAAACTCATTTTCCAGAGCACTGTCTTGGAAGAAAAGAGGGAGAGAGCACAGATTTTTGAAAGGCTGGCGATGGGGATGGAGGAGCTTTCTGATTCTGCTTGCATTTAAAGGCAAACTTTCCTAATTTGTACTTTCTGAAACAACACACGCCCTTCGAAATTCTCCCTTCTCAGAATCTTACAGTGCAGTTCCCCAGCCAATTGCTATGCTCAGAAATGCATATAGTTGTGGACCATGAAAAAACGTATTAATGAAAATCACATTTAAAAAAGGTGTGCTTGTTAGGGAAAATTTCTCTCTAAAGCGTATACTTTAGTCCAAACTCCCGCAGTTTGGTCAAACTCATGTTCATAGCTTCAAGAACACTGTCCAGCCATCTTGTCCTCTGTCGTCCCCTTCTCCTTGTGCCCTCCATCTTTCCCAGCATCAGTGTCTTCTCCAGGGAGTCTTCTCTTCTCATGAGGTGGCCAAAGTATTGGCGCCTCAGCTTCACGATCTGTCCTTCCAGTGAGCACTCAGGGCTGATTTCCTTCAGAATGGATAGGTTTGATGTTCTTGCAGTCCATGGAACTCTCAAGAGTCTCCTCCAGCGCCATAATTCAAAAGCATCCATTCTTCGGCGATCAGCCTTCTTTATGGTCCAGCTCTCACTTCCATACATCACTACTGGGAAAACCATAGCTTTAACTATACGGACCTTTGTTGGCAAGGTGATGTCTCTGCTTTTTAAAGTACATAAGGAAAATAAAAACAACAACAACCCAATAACGCCCCCTTCCAACACATTTCAAAAGGGAATAGGATGTCAATCAAACCAACCAAAGGCCTGGTTAAAGAGGAACATATTTGCCTGGCACCTAACAGTGTATAATGAAGGCACGAGGTGAACCTCACTGGGGAGAGCATTCCACAGAGAGGGAGGCACTGCAGAGAAGGCCCCGTTCTTGTGTTGCTACCCTCCAGACTTCTCGTGGAGGGGGCACACGAAGAAGGGTCTCAGAAGAGTATCTCAGGGTCTTCTTGTTGTTGTTTCCCATTCATACCTGCCCCTACATTCCCTCCTCTCCTAATTGTGCATAACAGAATGCCTTTCCCACATGAAACAACCTGCTGTGTGCTGCATGATGCCTCCTGTGGTGTGGCGTAGTGGTTAAGAGCGGTAGACTCGTAATCTGGTGAACCGGGTTCGCTTCCCCGCTCCTCCGCATGCAGCTGCTGGGTGACCTTGGGCTAGTCACACTTCTTTGAAGTCTCTCAGCCCCACTCACCTCACAGAGTGTTTGTTGTGGGGGAGGAAGGGAAAGGAGAATGTTAGCCACTTTGAGACTCCTTCGGGTAGTGATAAAGTGGGATATCAAAATCCAAACTCTCTTCCCTTCTTCCTGAAGCAGCCGCACTGGTTGCCTTTAGGGGTGGCAAACTTAATCTGTTACGGAAGTCCGTTTGACTTCCGAAACGTTTGAAAACCAAGGCACAGCTTCTGATTGGTGCAGCCGCCCCGGAAACAAAACCCAACAACCACATCAGACATTCGGCTTCCGAAAAACATTAAAAAACCAGAACACTTGGTTTTCGGCGTTTGGGAACCAAGGCGTTTGAGTACCAAGGTGTTTGAGAACCAAGGTACCAGTGTACCCTGGTTCTGCTGATAGGTATTGCATTGTATAATATTTGGGAGAGGAAGCATTTTATTTTATTTTTACTTTTGTTATATTTTCCTAATGTAACCTGCCATGGGACCTTAGAACGAAAGGCTGGTAGCAAATAGAATAAATGAGTATATAAGCAATGGTCCCTGCCTACAGAAAGCTTGAGTGTCAGCAGAAATGTTCTAGTGTAGCCCTGGCACTGAGATGCTCGTTTTCTATGCGGAGTGAGTTTTTCATGACAGAGCATTCAGCCATATGATTGTATGAGCTGAATTTTGATACTGTCCCATCCCACACAATTCTTCTGCACATGCTGATTGGCCATAGCCCTAATAACAAATAGCATCCGTTCCAAACAGTCCATGCTCATTGCTTGCGATCATAAACAGTCAGTTACTTCACCGTGCATTAGTTTCCATTTAAGAAAAAAAAAAAAATCCTAGACTCAGTGCCCTGCATGCAAAATAACAGCTTCAGTGACAAAAAGGTGCTTGATTTAGCAGTTCCTGCATCAGCTAATTTTCTTTTAAATTTCATTTCTAGCCTTCTCTGACACACACACACACACACATGTCAACAGAGCAGAATTAAAAAAGGTGACAAACTGTGAAGAATTAAAACTTCTAATTTTACAGATGAGCAGCTGCAAATAACAAAATCTCAGACAAACACAATTTTAATGAAAGGTGACATGCTGGAGATAGGTTTCTCCCCCCCCTCCCCTTCATCAGGTAACAGCGAATTAGTTTAGGAAGCTTTACAATAATGCTGTGATTGCAATAACAAATCCATCCCCTGTGCTGTTGGTTTTGCTTTCTTGTTTGCTTCCCGAAACCAGAGATGACACCTCTTCTGCGGCAGTATATTTTCTTCACACCAGATGTGTCAGAGTTTGTTCGTGCCTGGACTTGCTCTCATTGCTTACTGCGAACAGCACTTTTCTTTCTGCGCCCCTTTTCCTCCCTTATCTTTCCCTCCCACCCCGCCCTCATGCAGGCTTTAATCATCTTAGCTTGCTGCTAGGTGAGATGGCGGCTGAAGCAAACATTCGAAAGATACATCCTTCTGTTTAAGCGGGTGCACTCGACCATTCGTAAAGGGCGTTTGGCGTCAGACGTTCTTGACGGCAAGAGATCTGAACACAGGACTTAAAGCAGGACAGGCCTGACCACGGGGTTATCAGGGGCCGAGACGAGAGCAGAATTACAATGCCCCCATTCCGACTTTTGCTTTGCTGAACCTCAGAGAAACGACCCATGAGTCTATCCCATTCAAAGAGAACACTTCTTATCAAGACTGTTGAAACTAGAGATGGACAAGGTATCAATGCCCAACTTTGATCTTTCCAGCTGAAGTCGTGGGTGGAGCAGTGTGCTTGAATTATGGCAAAGGGCTGTCATTCATGTCACATGTGCACCATAGATTTAAATCACTCATATGCCACTTTCCACCCTGCCCAAAGAATTCTGGGAACCGTAGTTCATTAAGGGTGCTGGGCACTGTAGTTTTGTATTTAATTTTTTTAATAATAATAATATATTTGTATCCCACCCATCTGGCTGGGTTTCCCCAGCCACTCTGGGCGGCTCCCAACAGAATATTAAAAACACGATAAAACATAAAACATTAAAAACTTCCCTAAATAGGGCTGCCTTCAGATGTCTTCTAAAAGTCAGACAGTTGTTTATTTCCTTGATATCTGATGGGAGGGTGTTCCACAGGGCGGGCGCCACTTCCAAGAAGGCCCTCTGCCTGGTTCCCTGTAGCTTCACTTCTCACAGTAAGGGAACCGTCAGAAGGCTCTCAGAGCTGGACCTCAGTGTCCGAGCTGAACAATGGGGGTGGAGGCGCACCTTCAGGTATACAGGACCGAGGCCGTTTAGTGCTTTAAAGGTCAGCACCAACACTTGGAATTGTGCTCAGAAATGTACTGGGAGCCAATGTAGGTCTTTCAGGACCAGTGTTAAGTGGTCTTGGCGGCCACTCCCAATCACCAGTCTATAAGTGTGCTTTAGATGTATAGGGTGAATGTGGCCTCAGGTAGAACACAAGCAGAAGTTTCTGGTAATGCAAAGTTGGACTGGGAAACTGTTTCTGTCTAAAAACCCTGGAGAGTTACAACCAATCGAGATAGACCAGACTTCACCATCTGGACTTCAAGTCCCATCAGCTCCAGTCAACATGGTCAATGGTTTGGGTGATGGGAGCTGAAAACTAGCAACTTCTAAAGAGTTGCAGGTTCTGCCATCCTTGTCATAAGCACAACACTTGAGTGGGGACAAGGGAGGGAAGAAAATATAAGAGGTCTTTTCTTTACAGTCTCTTACTCCAAATCATCAGAAGGCAAAGGTAGGGTGGAGAATTGAGTCAATGAGTGTCAGCCACCAGAACAAGGAAGTAGAGATGTGAAAGAACAGCAGAATCCAGTAAGATCTGCAGCACTGAAAGGCATGGAAGAGAGGTCAAACTGAAAGCCATAACAGAGATAGATGGGTGGGACTTCAGTGTGGTGTAGCGGTTAGAGTGTGCAAGTAGGACCTGGGAGATCAGAGTTCAAAACCCTGCTTGACCATGAAGCTCATCTTGGACCAGTAACTGCCTCTCAGCCTAACCCTACCTTATAAGGTTGTTGTGAAGGATTAAATGAAGAGGTGGAGAACATTGAGATCTTTGGAGGAAAAGACAGGATATAAATGCAATAGGTAAATAGATAAGTACAGTGGTACCTCAGGTTACATACGCTTCAGGTTACATACGCTTCAGGTTACAGACTCCGCTAACCCAGAAATAGTGCTTCAGGTTAAGAACTTTGCTTCAAGATAAGAACAGAAATTGTGTTCTGGCAGCGCGGCGGTAGCAGGAGGCCCCATTAGCTAAAGTGGTGCTTCAGGTTAAGAACAGTTTCCGGTTAAGAATGGACCTCCGGAACGAATTAAGTACTTAACCCAAGGTACCGCTGTATAAACAAACTTGCTCCCTCCGTCTGGAGACTCCTGCAAACAAAGTTCAAACCTATGCTTATCTGCACAGTTCCACTTCCTTTTGTCTGCATAGGGATGAGGTTCTTCTTTCTTGGGCACTCCAAATGTGACAAAATTTGGGAGATTGGTTTTTTCAGAGGCAGACAGACAGAGAGTGATCCTTCACCGTGGATTAAAAGGAGTGATTGTTTGTGCACTACATTAAGAGACTCCCAGATCAGAGCAGCTGAATAGAGTGTCCTGAAGGGATCCGGGTCTCTCTGATTTCTCTGATCCGAACACAGCTTTAGCAGAGGTTTAAATCTTCACTTGTGTCTTTTAGCCAAGCTGTCGACTGTTCCATTGACTATAGCTCGCTGGCATGCCTGAGGCTTTCCTTCTTTTCGCAGTATGCTCTCATTCATATAGACGCTTTGAAGATAAAATGCAACATGGAAGTGCTGTGAATTATAAATGCCATACACGCCCATCGCTCTGGAACATTTAACATGCTACAGCCTCTCTCTCTTTTTTAATTGCAATTCGCATTATTCCAGAAGGTAACAGCGTCGATAAATAATTTAACCTCATAAAACATACAGCAACTGCATCCCAGAGCAAAAAAAATGGATGGACACATACCAAGTTGGCACGTTGCCTCCAGAAAGTGATTAGTCACGGGAGGAAGCAATGTTAAAGTGCAGCCATAGGAAACAAATATCCATAGGATACAAAGAAGCAATCAATAGACCTATCTGTTGAGCATTCATTCTGATCTCCTTGTGTGATAGGAATTTTGAGGTCTTAGATATATGGTAATGTTCATAACCGCACATACATAGATCAGCACAGGAAGACCAACCTGAAGCCATTTTGATTCCTAAACTGAGCAAATGTTTTCTCTGCAAGGTCAAAGTGGAAAAGCTTCCCCTTTGTCTTTTCCTTCACAAATCCTGTCTTAAGGGTATGTCTGTGTTTGAATAAGGTGTGAGCCTGTGACATGGCCTAGGAACTAAGTATTTATTATTACAAAAGATTGGCCAGGCTCCCCAGGCAATCCAATCAAGTAACCTGCCAGACAGGAGATAAACAAGGACAGGAGAAAAACAACATTCAAATTTCTGTTTAGACTGCCTTTTTGTGATGTGTGTATGATGTATCTGAGGGGTGGTCTTAGGTTGCACCCCTTCTGTGATGTATGTATGATGTTTCTGGGGGGTGGTCTTGATCTACAGGGTGGCAATTTCAAAAGTCTTTATAAGGCCTTGCACACCATTTTTCTGGGTCCCTCCTCTCTCCTGCGGGTGAGGGGAGCACCCTGTTGCAACAGATCAATAAAGGCCAAGCCTACAGGCTGCTGTTTTGCTCCAGGTTATCCTGGTTGGTGTCTTTGTTTTTGTCCAAGGGAGCCCTCGGATTTTTCCGTTAACACTTGCACAAAGCATAGATGAAGGTTAAACTAAGGTCCAGCTCTGAGGGCCTTCTGGTGGTGAAGCTACAGGGAACCAGGCAGAGGGCATTCTCAGCAGTGGCACCCTCCCTGTGGAAAACCCGCCGGTCAGATGGCAAGGAGATAAAGAACCACATAACCTTTGGAAGAATGCTCAAGGCAGCCCTGTATCGGGAAGTTTTTAATGTTTGACATTTTATTATGTTTTTATATGTGTTGGAAGGTGCTCAGAGTGGCTGGGGCAACCCAGCCAGATGGGCGGGGTATAAATAATAAAGTTGTTGTTGTTAAACTATATCCAGTCTTTACTGAGTGGGGTAGTTATATACAACGAGCACCCATTCTGATTTGCTTACATGCATCCCACACTTTTCAGCACACTTGACCATCCGTTTCCTAACTGCAAAATGTCTGGGTTCTTCTTTGGTTTTTTAGTGGCTTTGTTACACTAGGGCAACAGAGTGCTTTAATCCACTTTAAATGTGCACACCTAAAGTTTTGGTACATCCTAGAATCCCTCCTGCAGGATACCAACTGCCTGGAAGCACCCATTGTTACCCAACTTTGGCAAGCCAGTTTAAGATCTTTCCAGTGCAATCCTATGTCTCCTCTATGTAAACCCCTTGACTTTAATGGGCTTTACTCCTAGATAAGGGCTGCAGTTGTTTCCACAATCAAAGGGGTTGCACTGCAATGTTGTTCATGCTTCAGTCTGTGGTCACTCTTTGTTCTCACCAGGTTTGGACTCTTGTTTTGTTTTTAAGGCACGAGGGTTGAGTTGACCAGAGGCGTTTGGCTAGTTATGTGCCACCCATTTTGATGTCTTTTCTGCAGGGACAGAAGGTGCAGGAGGTTAAAAGGAAACCCTATCGAGTTGATAAGCAGTGGGGTGGAGGTTAAGAAGAAGGAAATGGATTGCCAGTTAACATGCACATCAGCAACAATAAAGAGCCCTAATGTAACAACAACCAAAGACTCTCTCACACAGAGAGACAGTAAACCTAGAGTGTTCTCACTTCCTAGATAAGTTCAGGTTTCCCCTTACACAAATAAATGAAAATTAAGTGAGGACAACAACAATTCTCTAGCAAATGCAGCTGCTCACTTGCTTTCAGGATCAGTGCAGCATCATCCAGAAAGTGTCTCAAGATTTATGTATTTTTTATTGATGGCGTCTTTAAAAATATTAGCCAACAGTTCTTTTTCAGGAAATGCACTCACAAGCCATTGCATATTTTTTTAAAAAAATCAGAAACTACAGATAGCATAAATATCTTATCATAGAATTGTAGAGTTGGAAAAGACCCTGAGAATCATCTAGTCCAACATTCTGCAATGCAGAAATATACAGCTGTCCCTTATGGGAATCAAACCTGCAACCTTGGCATTATCAGCACCACGTTCTAACCAACTGAGCTATCCATGCTCAGCTACCACTAAGACAACAAAATGTGAAATCGTAAAAATGACCATAGCATGTAGAAGTTGCTTGGAGAATCTCTGTGTAACAAGCAACCAACAAGTCTCTTAAATATTGTATTGTATTATTATACTCTATTATAATATATTATATTATTATTACCAGGCCATCAAAACTCCATTAAAACTAGCTAAGCCTTTCATCCTGATTCAATGTGGTTTATGCCAAAAGGGCCACAGGAAGCTTTTATTTGTTTCTTCCAGGGAAAATGGGATGTGCCAGCTTTGAGATAAGCTTTCATCAGAGGCTGCTTTCTGCATGCTCCTCCAAACATCCAGTCGCTACCTTCCATTAGGTGTAATGGGAGGTAAAGCTGAGCTCACGCTGAGAGCAGACTTCCCCAATTTGTCACATGGCATGCAATAGGCGTGTGCTCACACTGTGAAAATTCTTCCATGTTTCCTCCACCTCCAGGCACGCCCTGGGTGCCACATTACAATCAAACAGCAGATGCTTTCAATCACTTGTAAGACTCAGGGGGAAATTGGAAATGATATCAAAGCCATCCATTAGTCTTCTGCTTGACGTGGAATAGTCAGAAACTCAATGAACGCCTTGGCATGCCATCGGGGGATTGAATGAAGCACTTAGCAAGGGCTGGCTCATCTGAGAAGAGTTCCTTATTGTCAAATTGCCATCCTAGAGTACAGTCAGCGGCTATAGATCTCTAGTCCAAATGGGAGGAACGGGTGAACTTGTGCATTACAGGTAACTCTCACCAGATGTAGATAAATCACAAAATGGGTTCCAGATCAGCCACATGCAAGGGTTGGATTTATGTGGTGTAAAAGCAATCATCGTGAGTGATTGGTTGTTCCCGACTGCTGGTTAAGTTCATTCCCCTGGGCTCAAAACTTGGAGGCACCATACATACCCCACATTGAAATCCCATTATTTCCCCCAAAGAATCCTGAGACTGTAGATTAACCGTCACAAAGCTACAATTCTCAGCACCCTTAACAAACTACAGTTACAAGGTTCCTTGGAGGAAGTCATGTGCCTTAAATGTGCTTTCAATTTAGGGTGTATACCCAGGTGTATATGCTGTTATTAACTTCAACAGGAAGCCATTTCCAAGCGAGGTACCTGTCATGAATACAATTGCTGAACGAAAAAAAGGAAACCAGTCTTTGCGTTCGTGAATATTAAGGCCGTGTACACATGCACACATGTACACATATACACACATGCACACCCAGATCTGCCCTGTGGCTCTGATCCACACAACTGCCAGATGTTATTGGAAAACCCACAAGCAAGACATAGACAACCTCTGTTTATTGTTTCCCAGAAACTAGTACAGTGGTACCTTGGGTTACATACGCTTCAGGGGGACTTCCGGGTTGACGCGATCGGTTAATGGCGGATTCCCTCCGAGCTCCGGAGGGAATCGGCTCCGCTGAAGACGGGTCTTGCCGCGCCGGCGACGCGGGGACCCTTAGAAACCACAGGCGCGGAAGCCTGTGGACTTGGTGACTCAGTGGGCACCTTAAGCACCCTCCCCGACCCACGAAGAGCCTTTTTAAAGGCTGCGGAAAGGGTACGGAGAGTGGCGTGGTGCTGGGAGTAGATCGCTACTTCAGCGGAGCGAAGCCGCAAGCCATGGCCGGAGAGCGTCAACTTTCTTCCTGAAATTCGGACTGGAAACAAAGAACCCGTGAGTAGAAGGAAATTCGGATTATAAAATTTATATCTACAATCTGGAAAGATCGGGGAGATGTGCTAAAGGGAAGTCCGCACCCCCCCACATGCAGACAATTTAAAGCAAGGAACAGAGAACTAAGGTCGAAAAAACTGTGCGTTTTCGGTGATTGATAAGAGAAATTCCATAAATTTGACAGAATAAGTTTTTTGTGCTGGAGAGAAGAGAGGAACTTTGGAAATTTCTGTGTGACCCCCCCCCCCCCCGGACCCGGGAGCGTCCTGCGTGCGAGTCTAGCGAAAAAGAACAAGGAGTTTGACAGCTGTCAAATGAGCTGTCAAACGGGTGGACAAAGTTAAAAATTCTATTACTTTATATCTCTCTGGACTAAAAGTGCTACATTTAACTAGAAGTGGTTGGAAACAAAGTAACAATAAATAATAAAGTAATGGACTGTTGGAAAAGAGCTTGAGAAACTGGAATCCCCCTAGGGGGGACTAGTGACATTGCAATGGCTGCAGAAGGAAAATTACTGGCAGAAATAGAAAGAGCCTTTTTTTCTCGTGGGAATCTTGCAAGAGCAAAGTATGGCTATGAACAAAGAACTTACGACCTTGATTTCCAAAACAAGCAACTCTGCTGAAGAAACAAAGGACTTTATTGGGAAAGAATCTGCAGCTGAATCAGAAGAAATATCTTTTGAATTGGTGGAAAAGGAAGAAGGAGGGGAGAAAATACTGACAGGAAAAATGGAGCAGAAGCCTACGTTGTCTGGAAACGAAGAAGAAGACTTTTGTATTACAAATTTGAGAAAGATGAGAAAAGTAAAGAAGGAAGTCACTGGATTTTTTGGAATACTGGAACTTAAAGGAGCAAAGAAAAATGACTGGGACTTCCTCTTTCTTTCTGAGTTTGAGAATGGGGAATTTTGGCAGCAGGTAATTTTAACTATTTTGGGTGCAAGAGACGGCGATGTGGCGGTGACAGATTTCCCTCGAGACCTGAGGACCAACAAAAAAGACTACCAACAAAACAGACAGAGAGACACTGACAGAGATTTGAAGGCCTCAGATGTGAGGAATCCGGGCTAGGAACAGTATGGGAGGACATTAATTTGGGAAGGGACGAAAACCGGGGTAGGGAGGGAGGGAGAGAGCAGAATTTGGAAAATTTATGATTTTTGTGTTGGGTTATTTTGACTTATACTTTAATATAAAATAGGGGAAATTTGTGGAATGAGAATCTAGGTCGATCTTAGAAAAAGGATTTAATGTATATAAGAGAAGGGGATAAGTAAAATTTGGCCTAACAAAAAGAATCAAGTTGGAACATAACAAGAATAGGTTAAAGGGAGGGATAAGAACTTGCTGAATTAATTATGGAAATTGGGATGTATGGGGGGGGTGGGGGGAAGTCAGGGAAAGAGGGTTAAGAAAGTAAGGATATGAAATTATACATGTTTTGTTTTGTCCTTTTTTTGTGTGTGTGTGTCTTTAAAAAATGTGAAAATCCAATAAAAATTTTATAAAAAAAAAAAATACATACGCTTCAGGTTACATACGCTTCAGGTGACAGACTCCGCTAACCCAGAAATAGTACCTCGGTTTAAGAACTTTGCTTCAGGATGAGAACAGAAATCGTGCTTCGGTGGCGCGGCAGCAGCAGGAGGCCCCATTAGCTAAAGTGGTCTCCAGGTTAAGAACAGTTTCAGGTTAAGAACGGACCTCCGGAACGAATTAAGTACTTAACCCGAGGTACCACGGTATTCAGATATAGTCTTCCCTTCAACATGAAAGGCTACCATGGCTAAGTATGTTGACCTTGTCAACGGCTCCATGATTACCATGAGTGTCCATGGAGTTGCAATGATACTGTCGGATGGTTCACACAATCACTTTTCTTCATGAAGATGCAGACAATGTCTCAAATGAGCTTTTCATGGGAACAGCTTCTTCTTGGAGTGTGTAGCTATGTGACAGCTTTAAACTAGTTTAGCGGCCATTTCCTCTTTGCCCAGGGAGAATTGGGAATGGCACTTCTATCAGGGAGCTAGGGATCTGCAATAGAGTTCTCAGCATTCTTACTGATCTCCAGTTCCCATGACACTTTCAGGAAAACCCATGATTGTTAACTATGAAGATAATCTGTTTGAAGTATAGCTAGATGGGCCCAAGGCAATGGCTGTGTACATGGCAACTGAAAGCATGGTAGCCAAGGGGACTCATACCTTATGGCTAAACTGCCTTCATAGAAATGGGTTTTACTTGGTGGATCTAACAAAGCTTCAAAGGTTAGCACCATAATCAAAGATCATCAACACTGCAGACAAACAAACAGATTATTTTGGTGAAGGGACAGAATTGGGATGCTAATAGGAGAAAAGAGGCTGGTCAGGGGTTTTTTAAAAAATATATAATCATGGAGCAACTCCACAGTCAGGGAGCAGAGCACAGAGGTGATGCTCTTGGAAGATTAGATTTATAATACAGGATTGGAAGAGTAACTATTTTCTGGATAAATCCTCTTCCTCTTATCAGCATTAAATAGATCTTGCGAAAATCTTGTAACAAGTCAAACATCCTACAGGACCTTCCAACAGATTACGTGAGTTGACAATTGAGTGTGGTGTTAAGAAACTGTCCTAACAAGCATAGGGATGGTGCCATAATCCCCCTATCTGATTATACTTTGGTTGAGATGGCATGGAAGGAGTCAAGTGTCATCAAATCTGCCATTCCGAACACTGGCAAGTGGTGGGGGGAGGAGAGGAGGAGGATTTGTACAAGAATTATAATTTAGGTTATGCTCCTTTTGACCTGTAAGCAGGGATGTTGTAGAATTCCATTAGAAATGGGAGTAAGCAGGGGGTTTGGGGGGGGGGCTTGCAAGGCAATTTTCCCCTAAGCAGTGCATTTTAAATGCTATTTTCACTAATATATGCATTTTTATGCACACCTCACCCTAACATGTGCATTTTTGTACACATTATTTGGCTGGAGAAGTGCAGCACAAATTTCTGGGAAGTGTGAATTCTGTTGTTTTTTTCCAAGTAAATTTTTATTGTTTTCCTTACATATTCGTTTCCAACAAACCATATTAATGCCATACATTCCCTTTGATTCTGCTGAGTCGTGACTCCCCGCCCTCCCTGCAATTGGTATATTTAACCCCTTTCTATCGCGCACATCATTCTCACAATAGTACTATTATACATTGAAGGTATTATGTCAATCCTGCTAGTGTCTTGACCTCTTTACAATTCTCCTTTAAATATTCAATAAATTTACTCCAATTATTTTGGTATCTTTGGTCTTCCTGGTCCCGGATCCTCCCTGACAATTTGGCAAGTTCTGCATATTCTGTCAACTTCACCTGCAACTCCTGGATGGTTGGTATGTCTTGCGTTTTCCATCTTTGGGCCAGGAGGGTTCTTGCAGCGGCCGTAGCATACATGAACAAATTTTGGTCTCCCATTTTGATTTCCATTCCTATTAAACCTAATAGACACACTTCTGGTCTTTGGGGGAAAGTATACCTAAATGTTTTTTTGAGTTCATTATAAATTGATTCCCAAATTTTTTTAACCTTGTCACAGGTCCACCACATATGAAAATAATCCCCATCTACTTTTTTACATTTCCAGCATTTTCTTTCTCTTTTTCTATACATTTTAGCTAAGTTTACTGGCGTCAAGTGCCATCTATACATCATTTTTAACAAGTTTTTCTTTAGAGCCATACATCCTGTAAATCTCAAATCCTCCAGGAAGTAGGAATTTTGAAGGAATTTGAAATTTTGGTTTGTGTATGGCTTTGTGTGTGCTTTGTAAGTGTGCCTTGAAGTGCAAACTGAACTGAACTGCTCTTCCATTCCACATTGCTTCCTTCCCTCTCCCTGCTTTCTTCTCCCTGCCTTCTTTCTCTTTTGTCTTCCCCACCAGGGCTGGCCCATCCATGAGGCAGACGGAAGCAGCTGCCTCATGTGGTAGAACATAAAATGTCCTAAGGCTGTGCTACCCACTCCTCTGCCTCTGCCTCGGTGGAGAAGAGGCAGCAGTGCTAACTTGGGGCGAGATCTCGTGACATCCCATGTGCTCCGTGAGATCTCACGAGAGCTCTGTGAGATCTTGCAGGAACCCACAGGTACCCTTGCTGCTTCGCAGGCACCACTGTGTGTCTCAGAGAAGGGAAGCTTCAGCAGTGGTGGGACAGCAGCAGTGGGGCAGGGCAAAATGGGGTGTGCTGCCTCTGATCCCCAGCAAGCAGTCTGCCAAGGCAGGGACAGACCTCTTCCATCTGTCATTTTGGACTTGCAGCTGTCCATGGAGGTGCAGGTCAATTCTGTGGCCAGGGCAGCTGTCTACCAGCTCCATCTGTTACAAAGGCTGAGACCCTACCTGCCCACAGACTGTCTCGCCAGAGTGGTGCATGCTCTGGTTATTTCCCGCTTGGACTACAGCAATGCGCTCTATGTGGGGCTACCTTTGAAGGTGACCCAGAAACTGCAATTAACCCAGAATGCAGCAGCTAGTTAGGTGATTGGGAGTAGCTGCCAAGACCATATAACACCAGTCCTGAAAGACCTACATTGGCTCCCAGTACGCTTCCGAGCACGGTTCAAAGTGTTGGTGCTGACCTTGAAAGCCCTAAACGGCCTCAGCCCAGTATACCTGAAGAAGCATCTCCACCCTCATCATTCAGCCCGGACATGGAGGTCTAGCTCCAAGAGCCTTCTGGCGGTTCCCTCACTGCGAGAAGTGAGGTTACAGGGAAGCAGGCAGAGGGCCTTCTTGGTGGTGGCGCCCACCCTGCTGAACACCCTCCCATCAGATGTCAAGGAAATAAGCAACTATCTGACTTTTAGAAGACATCTGAAGGCAGCCCTGTTTAGGGAAGTTTTTAACGTTTGATGTTCCATCATGTTTTTAATATTCTTTTGGAAGCCGCCCAGAGTGGCTGGGGAGGCCCAACCAGTTGGGTGGGGTAGTAATTATTATTATTATTATTATTATTATTATTATTATTATTATTATTAT
>JAXCMG010000075.1:719299-729882 GCA_034642415.1 Podarcis siculus | reverse complement strand
ATTATTATTATTATTATTATTATTATTATTATTATTATTATTATTATTATTATTATCGCTCGTGGCAAGGACCTGAACTGATTGCTTGCAGATGGCTTTTGAAATTAGACAAAGCATTCTTAGAGAAATCAGAGACTGGAACTGAGGGAAGCCAGGGGGTGGGGGTGGGGGTTTTGGGTGGGAGGGAGGAAAAATGAGTGAAAAAATAAGGATGATAGGTTTCCAGATAATATGTTTTGTTTTAATTTTGAATAAAAAAAGTTTTTAAAGAAATGAAATTAGAGAAAGGTCTTCTCATTGCTACAGGGCCATGGGTTGCCAAACTGTGCCATGAACAGTCCACCCCAGCCCACCTGACCCCATAGCGTCCTACCACTAGAGAGGTAGGATGGGCCCCTTTGGTGAAAGCACATGTGCTTATATTTCAGAATACCTTCACACACAAAAGCAAATAAACTGGAATGGGCGCAATATATTGAATATACTATAGGTATACTTCCACCAGTTTCTGAATGCCATTTCCCCTGGCTTCACCTCTGTTACACACATCATTCATTAGATTATGAAGACCATTAATGTCATGCAGCAGAACCAAATGAATTCACTAAGAGACCCCCATTAGCATATCAAGTACCTGTTTCTCAGCTAAATATTCCTGACAGCCCTCATTACAAATGATGGATGACATTTATAATAATACAAAAAACATTCCAGAGGAAAATAAAGATCTACCTTGTGTATCCAGATCGCTAGGTACCTTTTTTTTTTTTTTTTCTTTTTACATTTCCTTCTTTCTCTTACTTTCAGGGGAGGGAAAGGAGTTGTACAAAATGCACAAATTAGATTAATTGCTGCTGCCAAAATGTATTAAAGTATTGCGAGACTAATTGAGATTCGATTCCGACTTTTGCAGGTGTTTAATTCCTGAGACAGCAAACTGTGAATCATTCCAGATGTGCTTTCAGCCGTATGTCACGCAAAGAGAGAAAGAGCGAGAGGGATGGAACAAGCTCTGTATAATAGATTCAGACTCAGAGCCAAGATATTATAATATGCTCTAAAAGTTTTTCCACATCTTAGCCCAACTTCACACATTGCATCTTTCAGTTGTGAGGTTTTTTAATGTATACACTTGAAGATGTAAAGTGTGAATGCCAACAAACAGCTGTTTGAAAACTTACGTATTTTTATTAAATTATAAGAAACATCATATAAACTTAAACATTGAAAAGAAAAGTTTAAATACAACTGTAACATTTTCCGTGTTCTTTATACAATCAAGACAACATCAAAATGTGGGATTTTTCAAATCCCTTGACTTTACCCTCTCCATGATTCCCTTATTTTTATTATTAATTCATGCATGTCCAAATTAAATTCTCCATCTATTCATATCTAATTCTATCTTTCTTTAAAATATTGCAAATGCTATTTAGAATCCTGTTGATGTATCAACTTGTATACAATGCTTTGATATATATGCAATAAATATTTCCCATTCATTTTTAAATTTGTTATTGTCCTGATTTCTGAGTCTTCCTGTTAATTTTGCCATTTCTGCATATTCCATTAACTTCATTTGCCAATCTTTCTTCGTGGGTATTTTCCCCCTCTTTCCAACATTGGGCTATTAATATTCTTGCGGCCATGGTCACATACGTGAATAGATTTCTATATATTTTTTGGTATTTAGCTTCAAATAATTCCTAGTAAAAAAGCTTTGGGCTTTTTGATAAAAGTTATTTTAAACATGTTTCTCAATTCAAAAACTTATGTGTCATAGAGGTATGTTTGGCTGCAGGTTCCTGGTGATTGAACACTCAGTGGCAAACACAGATTTGTTGTGTTTTCCAGTTTTCACAATAAACTCGAGTGAAGATTAACCAAACGTCCAGATGTGAACAGGGACTGAATCCCTAGAATTCCCAAAGAATAAATACTTGCCACTTAAAGATTCTTCTGTTCTGAGTGTTGGCAGAGTAGCTAAATTGCAGCTAGGAAGCCAACATCATGTGCCATACTGACTCTTTTATTGAAATTAAAACAAGGTCCAAATACTTGTTAAAATATTCAAGAGCTTTTACTTGCAGAACATATAGCTAAAGAAGAATATATGCAAGTATTTATTCAAGCATGGACTTATTCCTTTTCTTAGTTGAAGATTACAGCTTCTTCCTTAAACATTCAAATTGCATCTTTCTCTCTTTCCAGGACTTGCACTCAGCCTTCTGCCCATGACCCAGCCAGGCTATGCAGTTCCTTCTGAAAGGTTTCCACTTTTGCCTTCCAGCAGTCTTCTCCTTACTGTTTCTTTGCGAGAACATCAACTTCTTTACTTTTGTCTGTCACATACATTCCCACAGAAACATTAGCCCTCCTCTCCTCTATTGCGTTTAGAGAGTTATCTAACATGGTCTGTTCTTCAGTGTTCATGGAGATGTACCCATTACAGTGGTACCTCAGGTTACATACACTTCAGGTTACAGACTCCACTAACCCAGAAATAGTGCTTCAGGTTAAGAACTTTGCTTCAGGATAAGAACAGAAATCGTGCTCCGGCGGCGTGGCGGCAGCAAGAGGCCCCATTAGCTAAAGTGATGCTTCAGGTTAAGAACAGCTTCAGGTTAAGTACGGACCTCCAGAACGAATTAAGTACTTAACCTGAGGTACCACTGTACAGTCAAGTCACTCACACACAAAACAAAATGGAAAATATTATAAGATACCTCCCAAGTGACCAGAGTTAACCAATCACACGAGAGTTACTGGGGAACATTCCAGAATGAAACACATAGTCATGCATTTAAGCATCCCCAGTTTCAGTAAACTAAATCACTATACTTAACACTGAGGAGAAGAAGCGTTTGGATTTGATATCCCGCTTTATCACTACCTGAAGGAGTCTCAAAGCGGCTAACATTCTCCTTTCCCTTCCTCCCCCACAACAAACACTCTGTGAGGTGAGTGGGGCTGAGAGACTTCAGAGAAGTGTGACTAGCCCAAGGTCATCCAGCAGCTACATGTGGAGGAGCAGGGAAGCGAACCCGGTTCACCAGATTACAAGTCCACCGCTCCTAACCACTACACCACACTGGAAGAGAGATAACAGTGCTACCAAAGTCCTGTCTCTATTCACCCAGTTTCCTAGCTAGCGAACTTGTGGACCTCCAATTGCCACCAGACTACAATTTCCAACATCCCTAACCATTGGCCATGCTGGCTGGAGCAGATGGGAGTTGGAGTCCAACGGCTTCTAGAGCACTGCAGGTTTCCCATCCCTCCTGCCCATGACTAGCATACAGTTTTGCCATACGTTGGATAAGAAAACCAAGTCATGAATGCCGGATGAGATTACTATTTGTGTGTCTACCCAGATCAGCACACACTAATTTAACGAAGCAAAAATTACACTGATTGACAAGTGAACACAAAGAACAAAGACTGGAAGTAAGACTTTTAACGTATGAGCAAACAGATGATAAATTAATTACAGACCCAAGCGAAATGTGTTTGGATGTTTTCGTTGACTGTATGCTTATATGTTTATTAAATAATCATAATCATAATAGCAGTAGTAGTAGGAAATGAAGTCCAAGAAATAAACACCTCAGCACCAATGTGCATATGTGTGTGTGTTGTGTGTGTGTACACACAGCATTGAAAATACACAAATGTTACAAAAACACTATGCAAGTTTCCTGTTTCCATGTAGGAAATTGATCTTGGGACAATCTACTCCTGGAGATTTCTATCCATCTGGGAAGAAGAGAAGCTTGAAATGGGATAGACAGATGATAGATAGATGATAGATAGATAGATGATGATAGATGATAGATAGATAGATAGATGATAGATAGATAGATAGATAGATAGATAGATAGATAGATATAGATAGATATAGATAGATAGATGATAGATAGATATAGATGATAGATAGATGATAGATAGATAGATAGATAGATAGATAGATAGATAGATAGTAGATAGGTAGATGATAGATAGATGATAGATAGATAGATAGATAGATAGATAGATAGATAGATAGATAGATGATAGATGATAGATATAGATAGATAGATAGATAGATAGATAGATAGATAGATAGATAGATAGATAGATGATAGATAGATAGATATAGATGATAAGAGAAACAGAGAGATCTATGAAGTGGTTGTTTCTGCCTAGCTCTTCTTTTTCATATGATAAGCTGTTGAAAGATATGAAATTATAAAGAGGCTTGCTCCGGTGGACCCATTAAAACGAAATTGTCCCACATCTTTGCACTGTATTTTAATGGACCCATTATTTTTCCATTACTTAATCCTGCTCAAGAATATTTTATGAGCCATGTTAAAAGTGTAAGAGAGAGGAAGCGACTCCCGGTTTCTAGTGCAGTTTCAGCTAAGCCCAAGTAGGCAAAGGCACTTACAGCGCTGTTACTCTGCATCACTCAAAAAGGCAACGATTAAATTTTCACAGCTGTACATGGCAGCATCTGTTTCTAGTGTTTCGGTGGAGTACAAAGATGCTCTGACAAGACTAAACTCTGTCATCTGTGAGTGAAATTTTCAATCATTCCACTTAGGTTACTTCTGCTACAGGTTCAAAGATATCCACCCCATTTGAGGGACTGGCTGCCCAAACATGTGTGCTCTTCTGATACCCACACAGATAGAGAGAAAGACACAATTCAGCAGCTTCTGTTTTGATTTGCTAGGGCAGGACAGCTCCATATGCTTCACTGTTGCCGTTTTAGAAATTCCCAGTTCATTAATGGGAGCCCACATTTGTAGGTCCATGCATAGTGGAGCCATGGGGCCAAGGTATGATAAGTTTGTGCTAATCACAGGACAAGCCCTTTGGGGTAGCTGTTAAGAAGAAATGATTAAGTGGTTTACTCAGTGAACATTAAATACTAGGTCAAATAAAATCCAGAGAGCAAGGGTGGATCTACATGCAGTGGGTGGAACCGCTATAAACAAGTAAGAAATAAAACCAGTATAACGAAAGGAAAAAAACACTACGGGAAATTGCAAATAATTTTTCTTTGCTTTTCAGCGCCACCTGGTGTCACATGTTTATAACTCATTCAAAGCTGTTTTTTGACTAATGTAGCTGAGTCCCATGTCTAGCCAGCCCTAAAGTGATTCACATTCTGGGAAACAAGAGCCTGAAAATGGATTACAATGAACATTTCATTTTCAAAAGTAAAGGGGACTGATACAACTTGGTGGAGAACTTTATTTATAAAGAATTCCAGTTATTATTATGTATATGTCTTATTCAGACATCCATTTAAAGTCCAAAATCTTAACGTCGTGGAAAGAATTGGAGTACATTACGTTAGATTTTCCCATTAACAATATTGACACTCAAGAGGCTAGCGCTAATTACATTAATGGGGATATAAAACAAATGAACAAGGTTACCGGTTAAGGACCAAGAAGTCATGGATTGCTCATGATTCAACCAATGCAAACAGACATTTATTTCTAAACGCATGATGGGATTGAGAGGAAAGCACTTGCCATGAATCTGGGTGTTTCTGTGTTCTGCTACACCAGCAATAGGACACCTTTTACGGCCCGAGGGTCATGCTGACTCCTGAATAGCCTTCCAGGGAATACATACCAGTGGGATCAGGTGCAAAAGTGGGCAATTTGCACAATGGATTGAATTCCACCAATGCAAACATCAGAGTTTGTTTTCCAGGCAAGCAAGAGGCATGAGCACAGTTCAAAGACACATTCCAGCCAGGCAAGGAGGGTGTGGCCTATGGAAGGGTGTGTGACCTGGGGAGAGTCTTAGGGGCCAAATAAATAGGTATATAGGGCCACATTAGCCTTCTGCCATACTTGTGGCTGTCCATCTTTGTACTACACAAAATGTACTGGACCTACTGCTGCTGTGCAACTGATAACACACATTTTTGCATGCAGTTTTCCCTGAAACAATGCATTTTTTCTATGTTATTTTCACCCATATTTTCATTTTTATGAACAACTTCCCCTAATATATCCATCCTTGCATATATTGATTGGTTGACTGGACAACTTGCATCACAATATTCAGAGAAGTGCGGATGTTGATGGATAGCTGTGTTTTGTTCCACCTATTGGCTTGAGAAGTGAGAATGGGCTAAAAAGGTAAAGGTAAAGGGACCCCTGACCATTAGGTCCAGTCGTGACCGACTCTGGGGTTGTGGCTCTCATCTCACTTTATTGGCTGAGGGAGCCGGGGTACAGCTTCCGGGTCATGTGGCCAGCATGACTAAGCCGCTTCTGGCGAACCAGAGCAGCGTACGGAAATGCCGTTTACCTTCCCACCGGAGCAGTACCTATTTATCTACTTGTACTTTGACGTGCTTTTGAACTGCTAGGTTGGCAGGAGCAGGGACCGAGCAACGGGAGCTCACCCCGTCACGGGGATTCGAACCGCCAACCTTCTGATCGGCAAGCCCTAGGCTCTGTGTTTTAACCCACAGCGCCACCCGCATCCCTATATAAAAGATAGATTACAGTAAAATATGCAAGAATTTATTTATTTTTTAGAATTGGAACCCATGGAGGGAGGGAAGGAGGTCTCAAGATTTGAATGAACCTTTTTTAATGGATTGAAAATGTTGTGTTTATGGTGTGCAACTTTTATGTAAAACTAATAAAAAATTATAAAAATGGAAAAAAGAAATCAGGTCAGATGAATCACTAACTAAAGAGGGTGACAACCCCACTTAGTCGGAAAAAGCACCATTTCAGACATGCAATTAGAGAGTCATTGAATGATCCTTGAGTAACATTGCACCTGCATTTCTCTATTATGAGAGCTCTAGCCTCCATCAGCCTAAAAAAAGAAAGTGGGGGCGAAGAAAACCCGTAAGAATTATAACAATACTCTTTTCTTTATCAAAAGGAAAATGTGAATATGCCAAGTGCCATCTTGAAATGAGCTTGAGGGTGGAGATGGTAGATGAGTTAAAAAACAGAATGAGAACAGAAGAAGCACAGAGTCATAAGAATGAAGAGGTAGAGGTGCTTTGCTTGTGCCCGAGGAAACCTCCATTAAATGAATGTGGTTAAAAAAGAAGAGGAATTAACTTCATTACCTGCATTTTGCATCCTTCTGCTTCGCACATCCATTCAGCCCTATTAGTTACACTCCTTCTCATTTGTTCCTGCGTTCTTCTGTTTCCACTTGAGGCTCTCTGCTCCGCAGCTCTGCCTTCCCACAGACATGGCAGCTGAACAAATAGATAGCGATTAAGATGATTTTCCTCTGGTGCCTTCATGGAAGAGACATCACGGACTCAAAGCTTTTATGAGGCCTACGTTCTCCATTTTGTACACGGCGAAGCTGCTCTCACTAGTGGAAATGAGGCATCTAATCATAAGCCTGCATTTTATTAATGTTTGATCAGGACTTGTATATTAAAGAGAGCTTAAATTCACAAATGTTTCATGCCAGGCAGAAGAACAGCTGCTTAGAGAACCTTGGCAATGTTTTTCTCCTAGACAAGGGGCCCCTTGATTTATAGCAGAAAACAATTCTCAAAGTCGTAAAAGGGGGAATTACAGGCTGAAAGCGAGGACACTGATACATGTTACAGAAGATAAAAAAAGCAGAGATAAACATAATTAGGAATGAGTAAATAGTAAAATAATACCAATGTGCCTCCCAGTAAAATGAGCCAGATCTTCTTTCTAAGGTTAAAAAGGCCAAGAGCAATGGAGAAGCATCTAGCTGGCAGAAAGAGAGCATTTTTGGGAAGTCTTTTCTAAAGCTATTTCTTTCTTAAACTGAGAGAGTTAAAGGGCAATAAATGTTGGGAAGAGCTAATGGGAAAAGCAGCTGGCTGAAGGGGGGGGTGTAAACTGAAGAGGCTTCTTTTGAAGCTGTCTTTTACTGAGTTCCTTTATTACTTTACAAAGACCTTATTCCTTTTAAAAGGCTACCTATGTTATGTATTAAATATATTGGCTTAAATGTAATTATGCAAAGGATTTAAGGAATGCTAGATTCTTATTTCATATAGTTGTAAGAGTTGTATTTATCCTGAAATTAAGTCAGCCACCAGCCTAGCCCCCCTGCCAGACAGGAGACGCCAATTGAGCACTCCTGATATATAGTTGTCAGGCATTTGTTTAGAAACCTTCAAATGAAGGAGATCTTTCAATGTTGATGTGAACTCAAGATCCTTGACATATGTTTAAGATAAAAATTTAAGATTAAGCATTTGTTTTAGAAGGCAATAGGGCAAGGAGGGCAAGAGGTGAGCTGGTAATTAAGATTCCTTGTTGAGACACATGTAAGATATATTACTACTTATTTGTCATTTATAGATGTAACAATATATAGCTTTTGTATCCCATAAAAGGCAATAGGAAATGGGTGTATCTTTTACGATTGGTCCTAGCAGGCAGCCAATAGGAAATTCAACCAGGCTGATTGGACAGAGGCAGCCACAGGAGGAGCAAAGGGGGCTGGATTAAGGAAATATAAGTGCTGGCCATAATGGCAGGAGGCCAGGCCAGAGCTTGGTAACCATATACCACTGTGCCTCTCATTTATTTGTCTGACAAATAAATTATTATTTTAATTTCTCTATTGCTGCGTTGAATATTTCATTCCAGCTAAGCGTTAACCACAAGCAGGGTGCTACAGAATGGGAAGCAGGGAATTCAAAATATATGAAATGAAATGAAATATGAAATGAATATGAAATACTTTATTGTCACTTGTACAACTTGTATACAGTGAGATTACATGACCACCACCACCCCCCACTCAGCTCTCTTAGTCTTAATTCCCCTCGTTTACTGATGCACACACACCAAACCCGAAAGTCAGTTGCCCTTTTGTTATCTTTTCATTCAGCAGCCTAATAGCCCATGGATAGAAGCTGTTCTTTACCCTGTTGGTGCGACTAATCATGCTTCCATATCTTCTGCCCGAGGGCAGAAGATCAAAACAGTGCCGGCCAGGGTGTGAATCATCCCTGAGAATTTTCCTCACTCTCCTGAGGCAACGTTCTTCCGCAATGTCATCCAGCGGATTCATGGGACAGCCCTTAATATCTTCTGCTGTATTCACCACCCTCTGTAGGCACTTCCCATCAGCTGATGTCAAATCAGTGTACTGTGATGCAGTATGAAAGGACACTTTCTATTGTGGACCGGTAGAAGGAGATCATCAAATGTTGATTGACATCTTTCTTTCACAATACTCTGAGGAGATGGAGTCTCTGTTGGGCTTTCTTAACCACCTGGGTTGTATTGATTTTCCAAGTAAGGTCTTCACTGATATAAACTCCACCAATAGGCTCTGCCCAAGTATGGTGTTACTCCCATTGTTTTGGATGACAATTCTCATCTACGATTGGCCATGCTGGCACAGGGTACTTGGTGGTAGCCAGTGCCAGATTTATGTATAAGCTAAAGAAGCTATAGCTTGGGGCCTCACTCTCTTGGGAATCTCCAAAAAAATTAAAGGAAAAGAAAAACTGGGCGTACATTTCCAAAATATAAGATTAAAAAAAAACTACTTACAGCAACAGTGTTTTGTGTTGATTAGGCTCCTGTGGTGTAAATAATGGGCCCCGTCTGCTAGCCTGCTCCCTAAAATATCACTGGTTTGCTCATTTCTATATATAGGGTGCCTACATTCTGCATGCGCAAATGGCTTTAGATACCTATTAGGTCCATAAATTACCATATCACATATATTCAACACACCAAACAGTGACAATTTGTTGTTGACAAAGGACAGCTGGTCATATAAAGGGCCCCATCACCTTCAGTAGCTTAGGGCCTCATCAAACCTAAATCCAGCCCTGGTAGTGGCACCTGCCCTGCGGAACGCCCTCCCATCAGATGTCAAAGAAATAAACAACTATGTGACGTTTAGAAGACATCTGAAGGCAATGCTGTTTAGGGAAGTTGTTAATGACTGATGTTCTAAGGTATTTTTTATCTTTTGTTGGAAGCCGCCCAGAGTGGATGGGGAAATCCAGACAGATGGGGGGGATATGAATATTATTATTATTATTATTATTATTATTATTATTACTACTACTACTACTGTAGTCCAATATATCTGGAGGGCACTACATTGGTTACCTTACGGAGGACCTTACAGTCTTCAAATAAAAACATCTTGGAGATCCTGGGCCACAGGGAGGTTAGGCTGGCCTCAACCAGAGCCAGGGCTTTTTTGGCCGTGGCCCCAATCTGGTGGAACGCTCTGCCACAAGAGACTAGGGCCCTTGCGGGACTTGACATCTTTCTGCAGGGTCTGCAAGACATAGCTTTTCCGCCAGGCCTTTGGCCAAGGCACAGTCTGACCCACTCCTTCTGTAATCCTCATAGAACTCTAGCCCAATGGTTGCCATTAATTTGACTCTCAATTGATTTTAGAATGAATTTTAGAATGTATTTCAATTAATTGATTGTGATTTTATGTAAACTGTGTTATTTTTACTGTTGTTAAGCTGCTCTGAGCCCAGCTTTGGCTGGGGAGGGTGGGATATAAGTAAAAAATTATTATTATTATTATTATTATTATTATTATTATTATTATTATTATTATTA
>JAXCMG010000075.1:695284-719289 GCA_034642415.1 Podarcis siculus | reverse complement strand
TATTATTATTATTATTATTATTATTATTATTATTATTATTATTATTACCTTGTGGCTATATGCTTCAGGTTAGTGAAGAAGCTTCCTGCAATAAATTGCCAAATATGTGTACTGCTTTATCTGATTCAGACCCTTTTCTTGACTGGTATTGTGCCAGGGTGCCCAACCAGCTCATCCACAGTTGGTTAAGTTGATCACTATCAAGCAAGACCTCTCTCTGGACATTACAACGTTGCACAAAGGCAGGAAGGGAAGAAACACACATCACCCAGAGCACTCTGCCAGTCACACCTACAGCTACAGCAAATATGACATTTTCATTCAAAGCTATTTTTTAATGATTTAGCACTTTCCCAGGAAATAGCTTCGAATTTGGAACACCAATCTTAAGAACTACTTTAGATTAGGAGCAGTGACCTATTGGGTGCTTATCTGCTTGACTTTCGCGTTCGTTGGTTTCCTCCCCTCCCCTCTTTCTCTCTTCTTCTGTGCTCTCCGTATCTTTGTCCAAAGCAGCACTGGAAGGAAATGAAAATTCGATACTGCTGCTGAAAGTTTCTGATGACAAAACTTTTCTTTTTTCCCTGACAGTCAATCATAGCAAGGCTGCACTGCCCAATCTGTTCAGACAAACACACACACGTGGGTACATTTCAAACAGAAATACAAATTCCTTTACCTAAGAGGACAATTTGTTAGAGCACAGTTTAACCAACAGTTGATGCTGTTCTTGTGATTTTTTTTTAATTATCTGCAAACAGTAGTGGTGCTCACTTAAGCTACATTCACACAATCCCCTTGCATGTAAGTAGTTGAGAGTGTACTGCGGTAGGAGGGCTGGCTGTAAGAAATGAGTCTTCTCTTTTTGTTTTACGAGCCCTTAGACTGACTCGGGAAACGAAACTGATCTGCTTCCAGTTTGGGAGGAAGCAAATCAGTTCATATCTTGGTCAGTCCAAGAAGAAGCCATAGGAACATAGAATCAGACTGAACTGTAGGTGGGTTCCCATGAGGCAAGACACAGTGATAACAGCATGAACCTTTATTGAACTATATAACTGGATAACAGGGGCAAAGCAACTGCTTATATACATTTCTGAAGGCCTGGGCCACTCCCACTCCCAACGTGATTGGCTGTCTAAACTTCCAAGCTGCAAATCGTGACTCAGAGTTTAAGGGCCAATGTAAAGGTAAAGGGTAAAGGGACCACTGACCATTAAGTCCAGTCGCGGATGACTCTGGGGTTGTGGCGCTCATCTCGCTTTATTGGCCGAGGGAGCCGGCGTACAACTTCCGGGTCATGTGGCCAGCATGACTAAGCTGCTTCTGGCGAAACCAGAGCAGCGCACAGAAACGCCGTTTACCTTCCGGCTGGAGCAGTACCTATTTATCTACTTGCACTTTGACGGGCTTTTGAACTGCTAGGTTGGCAGAAGCAGGGACCGAGCAACGGGAGCTCACCCCATTGCGGGGATTCGAACCGCCAACCTTCTGATTGGCAAGTCCTAGGCTCTGTGGTTTAACCCACAGCGCCACCCAGGTCCAGAGGCCCAAATCCTGAAATGTTCTGTGATTGGATATCATGTATCGAATCAGAACAGAGGAGCTCAGAATCCTTAGTCCAGACTCAAGCTCAGGCAAACGCAGACCACTGAATACATAACACAGACCATTTTGCTCAGTATTGTATGTACTGACTGGCAGTGTCCCCCACCCGCCCCCCGAGTCTCTGCCAGCCATACCTTGAGATGCTGGGGATTGAACCTGGGACCTTATGCATACAAATCAGATGCTGTGTCACTGAGATACAGCTCTTCCCCCATTCTGAGAATGTTCACCTTCGAAGGTGACTCATAAACCACAACTAATCCAGAAGGCAGCAGCCAGACTGGTGACTGGGAGCAGCTGCTGGGACCATATATAGGTCCTGAAAGACCTACATTGGCTCCCAGTATATTTCTGAGCACAATTCAAAGCATTGGTGCTGACCTTGAAAGCCCTAAACAGCCTTGGCCCGGTATACCTGAAGGAGCATCTCCATCATTCAGCTCTGGCACTGAGATCCACTTCTGAGGACCTTCTGGTGGCTCCCTCACTTTGAGAAGTGAAGCTACAAGGAACCAGGCAGAGAGCCTTCTTGGTAGTGGCACCCTACCATCACATGTCAAAGAGATGAGTAACTATATAACCTTTAGAAGACATCTGAAGACAGCCCTGTATAGGGAAGCTTTTTAAGTTTTAATGTTTTGTTATATTTTTATATACAGTACGTTGGAAGCTGCCCAGAGTGGCAGGGGCAACCCAGTCAGATGGGCAGGGTACAAATAAATTATTATTATTATTATCTCAAGGACTGGTGTCCTGGGGGTGGAGAAAACCTAGAGGAAGAAAAATCCCATAGCTTAAGGGTAGAGCAAGAACGGAACCTCCATGAGGCCTACCTGGAGGATTATGGGTAGAACTGACAGTGTTGACACCTTTTCAGATGCCAGTACAGATCACCCAATGGTTTTACTCATTTGGCCAAGCCGGATGATAACCCTACTTCTCGGATACAATTCCTCAGGCGATAGAGCAGGAGGCTTATCAGCAAGTCAGATGAATCGCTAGTCAAAGAACAGGCAAAGAACATTTGCATGCGCTAAACTTAAAGTAAATTAGTAGTCCCATTAGTTTCACTTGGAATCCGAGCACATTAAAAGAACCCACAGAAGTGTTTTGCAAGGCGGTGGTAACTATCGTTAATGATATGCTTGATTCCCTTCTTATCCACCTCTCTACAAGGCATGGAGAGAAATAGTTTGAGCGCCATTAAAGTCCCAAACTAATTTGTCCTGTCTTATTAGTGTATGCTACCTGTGTCCTGGGAAATAGTAGCATGGAAGAGATTTCTCATTTGGTTGCGGTAAGACACAGAAAGCCTTTGTACCATGACATGAACTTGCCATACTTTTCCATGTCTAAGACGAGGTTTTTTTACTCTTAAATAAAAAAAATTAATCTGGGGTCGTCTTATACACGGATAGTGCATGTGGGGGACGTGCGATTGGTTCCATCTGCAAGGAGGAGGAGGAGGAGAAGAAGAAGAAGAGGAGGAGGAGGAGGAGGAGGAGGAGAGGAGGAGGAGGAGAGGAGGAGGAGGAGGAGGAGGAGGAGGAGTTGTTTGGATTTGATATCCCACTTTATCACTACCCGAAGGAGTCTCAAAGCGGCTAACATTCTCCTTTCCCTTCCTCCCCCACAACAAACACTCTGTGAGGTGAGTGGGGCTGAGAGACTTCAGAGAAGTGTGACTGGCCCAAGGTCACCCAGCAGCTGCAGGTGGAGGAGTGGAGACGCAAACCCGGTTCCCCAGATTACGAGTCCACTGCTCTTAACCACTACACCACACTGGCTCTCTGGAGCTTTTCTGCGGCGATTGGGTGGGTGATCGGTGGCTGCGGCAAGGTTTGCTGTGGAATGGCTGTGGCAGCAATTGGGTGAGTGAGTGATTGGTGGCTGCAGCAATGGTTGCTGTGGATTGGCTGCTGCTGCGGCAATTGGGCACGCTCTTTGTCAGTGATTTTTGGAATTCCCCTCCCCCAAAACTGAACAACTCTGTGTCCTCTCCCCCCATTTTCTGAAATTGGAGTCCCCAAAAGTAGGGGTTGTCTTATACATGGGGGGGTGTTATAAATGGAAAAATGTGGTAAATGTGGACCAGGTGGAGTGGAGTGGTGAAGTCACCTAAGTACATGCATCTTATAGAATATTTCAAGGAGTATGTGAGAAAGGGAATATATCTGTGTGCTTTAACCTCACAGCAGGAACCACTGTGCTTAATAAAAGACCAGCAAAGGGGAAATTGCTGCTCAGGAGAGCCAGATTTTGACTCCTATCGGAGTGCTGCAGCTGCTGATTACAGGCAGATTTTGACTGATTATTTGTAGCCACTCGAGTGAAGATTTTGCAGCGGCAGAGAACTGGTTGATTATTATTTTTTTAATGCAGGGAAGGGGAAGGAGACAAAAAGATGCTCTATTCCATGGGCAAGTGCACCAGGCCTTCTCAGTTTTAAAAGGGCATGTTTCAGCTCCGTAGCACGTACTGTTTTCCATGTGCCAGCACATTCTTACACAAAATAATAGGAAAAATGGGGGAGGGGAACGATCCAATTAAAACAAAGAGGATGGGTCCAAATTTTATTCGGAATCTAACCTTGCACTCCGTCTGTGCATATTAAGGGGAAATGTGCCTGAAAAAAGCATCTAATGGACAGTAATGCACTGTATTAGGGGGGGTATATATATTAGGGGGGGTATATATATTAGGGGGAAGGCATTTGGTTGGCAACTGTGAGAACAAGATACTGTATGGGCCATTGTCCCATTATAAGAAATTATAAGAAAATTGCACTAAAAGGCTTATTAATGTCCAAGAGGACTTTTCTTTTTTTAAGACGCTAATTGAGGCAGAAATGCGGAAAACTGAACTGAAGGTATGGAAAACTGGAGGCCTTTTTTTGGACTATCTGTCAAAGTATTATAGCGAAATGAAATCGCGAGCAGGATTCGAGATATGAGAGGTGTAAAAAAATGGCAGGGTGGAGTTGGGGGGGGTTAGCAACGTGTATAATGCAGCAATCAAGGATAAGAATAAAAGCATCAGGGTGGGAGGGGTAGGAAGTCAAAAAGAAAAATATAAGTGAATGATATATTGTGTGTGAAGTAAATCTATGAAAACATATGAAAAATCTAATAAAAAAAATTTAAAAAAAATTTAAAATGAAAACTGGACTGAAGGAATTCTAGGTGCCAAAATCCCAAAGGAGAAGAAAAGACTATTTATGTATGCTAACTACCAAAGAAGAATGCCAGATGACATCAATGGGCTAGGCTGAAATGGCTAAAATGACTGGAAGAGTCAGAAATCAGACCAAAATTTTAACAAGGAATGGGGAGAATTTATAACTTACCTTAAAGACCATTGTAAACAGTTAAAATCGTTAGTAGCAGTGGAATATCATTTGTAGTTTAAGGTTGAATTCTGGACATAATGGAAGAGATAAAGGTTTTGGATTACAGTGGTACCTCAGGTTAAGTACTTAATTCATTCTAGAGGTCCATTCTTAACCTGAAACTGTTCTTAACCTGAAGCACCACTTTAGCTAATGGGGCCTCCTGCTGCTGCCGCACCGCCAGAGCCCAATTTCTGTTCTTATCCTGAAGCAAAGTTCTTAACCTGAAGCACTATTTCTGGGTTAGCGGAGTCTGTAACCTGAAGCGTATGTAACCCAAGGTACCACTGTATCATAAAAGATGCAGGAGGAAAGGATTAATAATAGGACCCACAAAGGGGAGGGTGTAAGTCCAGGAGATTCCTTTGAATCTTGTTTTTATTTTTTATGCGTTATATATCTCTATAAATTTTTAATTTGAAAAAAGCAAACAAATAAATTTTACAAGAAAAATTATGACCCAAAATTGACAGCCTTGTCCATCCTAGCCCCAGCTACAGTAGCATGGCCAATGATCGGGGTTTATGGGATTTGTAGTGCAACCTTTGGGAAGCCATGGTTTCCCCATCTCTGACATACACTCTCTTCTTGTCCTCCTCCCTCACATGCACACAGACACAGACACAGAGAGTCACATGGGTTGGGGAAAGCTGCCTTGCTGCATGTTTGACATCTACCGCTTCAATCGGCCTGGAATATGAACACGCCAGGAAAACAAGCCCCCTCGGACCGTGGTTGTTTGATCTGATCCTAGACTTATTAAATATTTGCTCGTGAGTGAATTATCCACAGTCTCCTGCTTTGCGCTTGATCTTCCTGCTTGACGGAAACTCGTCAAGCCAAGTCCCACGGCACACGCTGCTACTCATCTGCCGTCTGTGCCCTTCAGTCTTCTTTAATTGAGGCACAGTTTGCGCACTCGGCGGGGCGTTCGGGAGGATAAAAATTGGGCCGGCACCACGCCAAAGCTCACTGCGAGGGAGAGCCAGATGCTTCGTTTCATTGGCACATCAAGGATCAACCTCCCGACCAAAAGAGAAGACAGGTGAGGGAGGGAAGAAGGAGTATCTATGCCTAAAACATACAAACCCTTCACTTCAAGCTTTGGAACTTGTCACAGCTGCCTGGTAGCCATTGTTTGAAGATATGTGTGGACCGATATATAATTGCAATTCCGAATTTGGCAGAGTGGGAGGATTCCCAGTAAAGCTTTGAAGTTCTTGTAGGACTGAAGATATTTTTTCCCCTCCAGACAAGTGCTGTGGAGCCTAGTTATCCGAATGAAAATCACATTTGTTGTTATGCTGGTTAATTTTTTTGGGGGGAAGGGGGTGTTTCTTCCCATCACCGCCTTATAACTTATTTATTCGAGACGTTTGACAAAGCTGAAGTGGCTTTTTGTTTGCTTAGCTATTCACATTCGACTGCGAAATGTATGCTTATTTACAGTATCTCCAGCTCCCCGTTTACAATGTATTTGTTAAATTGGTTAAGAGAGTTTAATTGGCCATTGGGGGATTATTCCTTGCGCTATTCCCAAATCTGTTTACTAAAAATACGCACTAAGAATGAGCTACTTCTTAGAACCTTGTTGCGTTAGGCCATTATCATCTGCAGCGTTTTCCTTTAACAGATTCCTAACATGCGGGTGGCGCTGTGAGTAAAAGCCTCAGCTCCTAGGGCTTGCCGATCGAAAGGTCGGCGGTTCGAATCCCCGCGGCGGGGTGCGCTCCCGTTGCTCGGTCCCAGCGCCTGCCAACCTAGCAGTTCGAAAGCACCCCCGGGTGCAAGTAGATAAATAGGGACCGCTTACCAGCGGGAAGGTAAACGGCGTTTCCGTGTGCGGCTCTGGCTCGCCAGAGCAGCGATGTCACGCTGGCCACGTGACCCGGAAGTGTCTCCGGACAGCGCTGGCCCCGGGCCTATAGAGTGAGATGGGCACACTAACCCCAGAGTCTGTCAAGACTGGCCCGTACGGGCAGGGGTACCTTTACCTTTACCTTAACATGCCATAGTCGGAATTCCTCCTCTAGATGTGCTTGCTTTTTTCAGAGCAGCCTGCAGTGGATTTTATCACCTTAAATACAGCAGATCCACCTGCAAAATCTGGTGTGGATCAAAGAAGTTCCAGAAAGAAAGTTATTGCATTTACATTGCTATCAGAAGCGCTGCCTCTCTTCCCCTCGTGGTTTCACAAAACAAATTGTCTGCTATTGCAGAGTTGCGTGTCGAGGTCCCCAAGACACCCCCCAATAAAACACAGTTGACACTTGATTTTAGTTTCATGGTTTTTGGCATAATTTTGGCCACAACTTTATTAAAATTACAAGCGATGAGAGTGGTTGCTTAAGCATTGGTTGCGACTATCTGACCCCGCACAGGGACAGACTGACATTTGCACGCCCGTGAAGTCAGAAAGGGAAAATATTTTGGGGAGAAAATGGAATTGAGTACCATGCCTCGCCTCTCCCCAAATGTTCCCAGGGGCTCTTGCGTGACCCTAGCCTCTTGACAGGGGTTCGGACAAAAGCATGGCGAGCCCCTGGGTTCCTTTAATGGAAAACCCTTGCAGCAGCAGCATTTTGGAGGGGCAGGCACAGCCAATCCATACCCCTCCACCAACCAATTCCTAAACCAATGCCTAACCGCAACCTGACAAGTTGTGACGATTTGCTATGCAGTAGGCAAAAACCAAATGGCACCAGCCAATCAGCCAAATGGACAAAATTTCTATCAGGCCCCTGCCCCAAAAGCAGACGACCCCATGACAGGCATAGCAAGGTCAAGCGAACAACCTGAAAATAGGGAGGGAGGGAGGGTGATCCGATGTGCGCAGCGAAAAGAGGAAGCTCAACACTGCGCGCATCGTATTTAAAGGCTATGGCTGTCAATCACGAAATGGCAACATTTAAATTTCCCCAGCAACAGTAAGCTCAATGATAATGGTGGCCAAACCCTTTTCCCACCCAGCAACAGTGGGTGTCTTGTTAGCCCCCATCGCAACACGTGCTCTCCATGAAGGAGAACACGCTTAACCATATTTGACACTGACATGTACCTGATGAGTGGGATGTGAAGATCCATTTCACAGTCCATCATTTTCAAGCAGAGGCGCCAGCTTGTGAGGGCAATGGGGGGGGGCTGACGTCGCAAATGCAACAACAGGATGTCAGGAGGAGTCGGAGGTGAAGCCAACCTCACTGACAGCATGGCTTCAATTTTTTCACGTATAACACGCCCCCATGTATAAGACGCCCCACCCCTATTTTGGGGGACTCAAACTTCAGAAAATTGGGGGGGGGGATTGCCCAGAGTTGTTGAGCTTTTTTGGGGGGGTTGACCAGAGTTGTTGAGCTAACCCTTGCAGCCCAGAAGCCACAAATCGCCCACCCTATTGCTACAGTGACAGCAAATAGTCATCAGCCCTTGTCGACGCCACCAATAACATCGTGGACAATCTAAGGCTTGCGGAACCAACTGATCCAGCATCACAAATATGCACTGACCGGGTGCTAGGTGTTCATGAACATCTTCAAGAACCTTCCTGCTTTCCTTTCTTATGGTTCTTTACCTTGAAATGGGACTTGGACCAAACAACCTCCCAAATAGAGAACTCCTTCAACTAGAGGACTTCCTCATCAAATAGGACACACAACCATCTTATGAAGGTGTCGCCCAGAGATTACATTTCCCTTGCAGTAGTCATGCACTACAATTGTTTCAAGTCACAATGTTCCTGTGTCTTGACTTTTCCCACTTTAAATTTCAGTGCAGGACGCTATCCATGCTGTTTAGACAGGTGTCTCACTGGTTTCATGCAAAGAAGTCCACATACGATTGTGGCCCTAACTGGTTATGGAAGGGTATTTTATGGTTAATTTATTATTGTGTCAGCAGACAGACATGAAATAAGTGTACTGTTCACACCTAGTTCCTATATCTATAGAGCTGCCTGCTATGTTATAGTATTTGAGCTTGTCTGCTGTACTTTTTAATATACAGTAGGCTATTTGTCTTTTTTAAAAAAAGAAAAATGTTCTGATTATGAAGGACCCCGAAACCAAAAATAAAATTATTCTAATGGGCCTTTTGGATGTTTTATGGCTGTTACTGAAATGTGGGAGAACAAGGGGCAAGGGCTGATTGATAGGATTATATATGGAGCCATACAATATGTACGGGATCAAATCACTCGAGAACTTTCATTCCTGCCAGCAGGAGAGTTAAGCTTTCTGCTTCCACCAAATCTCTCATACATTTAAGTTCCCCAGAAACAACAATTAATACACTATTTGATTGTTCTTAGCAGACTGCAGACTTGTAACAATTTATCCTTAACAGCGCCGGGGAAAGCAGGAGAGCTGATTTAATTAGGCAAGTTGGTGATAAATCATAGAGCGGATTTTTATTTCAATATGCTCTTTGCAGAGCCGGCATTCAGGATAGCTTGGAGCAAATAAAACTCATCGAAACCCTCAAACCAAGCAAAGAAGAAGCATCCAAAGGGATGGAGGAAACCCAAAGCAAGACATTCCTAAAACATCATAATCCTCCTAATTTTGCCCACCAGTAAATACTGGATGGGCAGGAGACACGTCAACAACAGTTGTGCTTCCCCAGTGTGAATATGCAGGGAGAGATAAAGCCGTATCTGATTAAGCCTCTCCTCCTTCCGGAGGGGAGGGATTGTGAGCGGGAGACGATTCCCGCGTCACGCAGGGGGCATTCTGCCCCCTGCCCTCTCATCATTGCTGGCGCGCCACGCCTCCCAGTTGGGCACCCAATCGGGTGCCGTTGCGGAGGCGTGGTTTAGCCGCTCAAATGCGGCCGCGCAGCTCTCCCCGCCATTGCGCTTCAGAATTTCCACGAGTCACCCACCCACCACTCCCTTGCTATGGACCCATGGTTGGTCGCCCTGGTTGCCCAGGGGGCCTGGTAGGAGTTTTTTTCCAATTGGCAAATTGGCACCGGCCTCTTGGTTTTTTCGCCTACCTCGTAGCAATCGTCACAACTTTCTTGGTATTTGGCGGTTAGGCATTGGAATGTGTTGTTGGTGTTTCAGGGGGCAAGGTGTGGCCATCGCCTTCCCCGACAATTTTGGGTATTCCGCTAAAGGAATCTGGCGGTCGTGGATCCTGTCCAATGTCCGTGTGGCGGAGGGCCATGGCACGACCCTCGGTGGCATCAGGAGAGAGCCTATAGTTGTATTAGCATCAACAGGCTCCCCCTACTGGTGGTTAACCCCTCATCAGACTCACCCCTCTCCGAGTGGGTGGAGTCAAATTTGCTGTGGTCCAATGCCTAAGCCAATACCTTCTCACATGCTGTAATCAATAAAGTTGTGGCCTTTTCTTGCCCATTAACCTAATATACTGTGTCCGCGTGTTTTCATTCCCCAAGCAGGGATCGGGTCCTTGAATCACAAATTTCAGCTGCCTATGCGAGACATGACTTCTGCCAGAAGTAGAAATCCTGTGTCTACAGAGCAACAACAGCAACCATCTTGGTGACTGGGGAATCCATCGATAAATATACCCTCAAAATACAGGATTGGTAAATTCAGAACTCTGTGCCCCTAGGACCCAAATCCATAACCACCCAACCGCGAGAAACCTTTTCAATAGGAATCACTACAGACTAAACATACAGGGCTTCAGTTTTAGAATCCACATCAAACTCAAGTTTGGAAAGCGTGTTCTCTTTCATACAGAGCACGTGTTGTGGTGGGGTCTGACAGGCCACCCCTCTGTTGCTGGGCAGGTTAGTATGGATGACCATCTGCAGTGATTGGGCGGTTGCGTTATTGGGCAAATTTTGGTGTTGTCATTTAGGGGGACGGACCAAAGGTTATAAAATCAAGTCATGCAGCACTGACTGGGCTCTTTTGCTGCATGCATCGGATCACCCGCCCACCCTCCCTAATCTAGGGCTATTGCGTTGACCTTGCTATGCCTGTCATGGGGTCGTCTGCTTTGGGGCAGGGGCCTGGTAGGAATTTTGTCCATTTGGCTGATTGGCTGGGGCCATTTGGGTTTTGCCTACTGCGTAGCAAATCATCACAACTTCTAAGGTTGTGGTTAGGCATTGGTTAAAAAATTGGTTGGTGGAGGGGTAAGGATTGGCGGTGCCTGCACCTCCAATGCTGCTGCTGCAAGGGAATTCCATTAAAGGAATCCAGGGGCTTGCCATTCTTTTGTCCGTACCCCTGAATGGGGCTTAGGGCCGCGCAAGCCCCCAGGAGCATGCGGGGGGGGATGAGGGTCTGGTGCCCGGCTCCATGCTCTCCCCAATATTGTTTCCCTTAGTGGCTTTCGCTGGAATCCGGAAGTCAGTTCTGTCTCTGGGTGTGGGGACAGATAGTCATAACCAATGCCTAAGCAACCACTCACATTTATGTATTTTAATAAAGTTGTGGCCAAAATTATGCCAAAAACCTTAAACAAAAATTATGTGTGAATTGTGAATTATTTAGGGGTGGCTTGGGGGACCTCGACACGCAAAAGGATTTTCCAGTGTGCCATTATACAACCAAGTACCCTCTACATAGTGATTTCTCACAACAGGGACTGAATGGACAGGTGCTGAAGCTTTTGTCCTGCAGCTATGCTACTGTCCTGAGATACAGCAAGGTCATCCATGTTAGTCCTACTCAGAGTAGGCCCTTTGAAATCAATGGAAATGACTGTCAGGTCCATTAATTCCAGCGGGTCTACTCTGAGTACCCTGGATGCAACCCTTTGGGAGGAATTCAACTCCACGCTGTTACATTTCTGTGTGCCTGATGGAACCATCTCCCACCTCCTCCCTCTGTGTGTTGTTCTAGCGTTCTCCGGAACCCCCACCCAGCCAATTTGGGCGGGGTTGCATGGTGGAGAAGGAAGGAAGGAAGTTCTGTTGCACTAGTAGATGTCCTTGCACAGACTTGTTATTCGGTCTGAGCCTGGTGGTTTCAAAAAGTGCTGCCATGGAAGTCTTAGCAGCTTGTGTTAGTTCCTACAAGACACTTCTTCATGTAATCCCTGCATACAGAGGCAGATGGTAGGGATTAAACGGAGACTGTTCATCTCTGTGAACAACCCTGTATTATTTGTCTTTACTGGCCAATCATATCCCAGCTGTCCTGAAGGGTTTAATCGATTGGCTCCCAATGAGACTAAGCCGGATTACATCCTAGTACTGTGGCTTAACGGAGTACGAAGGCAAATCATGCCCGAACTTTCATAGTCATATATTTAAATAAAATGCCAAAAACAACCCCCTGCGTTGCAATGAGAACCAATCACAGAAATACAGACACAACACGTAGGCTAATAACTGTTAAAGCATATATAACAGAATGATGATATCATTCAAAAAGTAGAAATAAATCTTTTTTTTTAACATTTCTTTTTATTGAATTTCACTTAGATAACCAAAAGAAAAAACAAATCAACAATTTCAAAAGAGATATCTAAACATAACACAAAATTAACATCAGTTTACGTTACAGTTCTTTGTCTTCTCATTTAAATCTTTATATCTTTAAATATTTAAATCTTTCCTCTACACACCTATTGACCTCCTTCCCTCCCGATTTTGGGCTTCTTAATAAAAATACTTTCTTTTTCCTGCAGCTATTAATTGTTAATGGTTTACACATCATAAGATCTATATCAAACCTGCTATAGTTTTTAAGTTTCTATAATTCCCTTCAATGTATACCATAAATTTATTCCAGTCACTAATAAACTTTGTATTTTTTTTTGTTTCTTATTTTTTGTGTCATTTTTGCTAATTCAACAAATTCGAATAACTTTATTTGTCAATCTCTGATCGCTGGGGTGTTTGGACTTTTCCAATTTTGTGCAATTAATATTCTAGCCGCAACTGTAGCATACTGGAATAATGTTTTATCTTCTTTTTTAATTTCATCCCCAATTATTCCTAGTAGGAAGGCCTCTGGTCTTTTGGGGAAAGTGTATTTAAATATTTTTTTTAACTCATTATAGATAAGTTCCCAAAATTTCTTCATTTCTTTGCATGTCCACCACATATGGTAGAAGAAATAAATCTATTAGAGTTCATATGTACAATGTAACAGACTAGTGGTGCAGAACATCCAGCCATGTGTTCAAGATCAGCGTCAAAGGTCAGTCTCACAATGGTTATTCAAAGGTTTCCACAGAAGATGTCTCAAAAGACTAAAAAGTAAAGTTTTCTCAATAGTTTTTCAAAAGTTTCAATGGAAGATGTCCCAAAAGTCTCAAGGACAGTGTTTCCGGAATGATACTACTGTTTTGTGATAGTCTTCATCAGCTGAAAATACAATACAAAGCATACAACCAATGGATGATAACAGAATTGAGCTACCCACATACACATTGTATAATAAAACAGAATATACCAAAGAAAGTGTATAAAGAAAGGTACGTTCCCAATATTTTTCACAGGAATATGTAAGCAAGATTCATGCTACGGATCAGTGCTCACTAGTAGTGTAGCTGCTGATACTTGCAATTCAATTGCATAAGATATATCAAGTAAGCCACAGGTGTTTCTAAAGACGATATGCTTAAAGATACAGTATAGCAAGTATGGCATCTGAATACAAAGTAGACCTATAAGAAGCAGTTACACAGGACAAATATATACTGTAACAATAATGCTTCTGGTTGTTTAACAAAGGTTATTATTAACTTTTTTTTCAGTTCATTATAAATCATTTTCCTTTTTTTATAACCTTACATTGCCACCACATATGATAAAATGTACCTTGTGCTTCTTTACATTTCCAACACTTATTTTCTTTTGTTTTACACATTTTTGCTAATTTAACAGGTGTTAAATACTATCTACAGATCATTTTCATGTAATTCTCTTTATGTGAAGTACAGGCTGGGAATTTTATATAATTTTTCTGTAGTCTTTCCCAATCAGTCATCCCAATTTGAATATTGTGTCCCACATCTTTTGCCCACTTTATCACAACACATTCGAGCTCCTCATCCTTGGTTTCCCATTCCAACAATATGTTATACTTTTTTGATAACAATTTAATATCACTTTCTATTATTTCTCTCTGAAAATTTGAAGTTTCATATGCAAATCCTTTATTTTTATCATTCTTAAATACTTCAGCCTTCCTGATATTTTGGAACACCAACACTCATTATCCCCAACCATTGGCCATGTTGGCTGAGGATTATGAGTGTTAGATTTCAACAACATGGCGGTTCCCCATCCCTGAACTAGAACTTCTATTGCCTTCAGGCATCAATGAGTCCTTTCGTGATGTATCTGCCTTCCTTCAGTCATCAATGTTCAATCTCTTTTCCTTCACAAGTCCTTCTTCATAAGAAGTAAAAGGTAAAGGTACCCCGTGTGCTGGTCCCGTGGGTTTCCGTGAGGCGAGGTCCGAGTCCTGTTCGAGATTGAGGGAGCAGTATTGAGGCCATCCGTCAAAGCTGAAGCTGGGTCCAAGGCAGGGAGTCGGGTGGGTTCAGGAGACTCGACAGGACAGGGTGCAGGCAGGAACTGGCTACCAACAACGTTGCTTTCGCAACTTGGGACTGGGGCTGGCCGGCTTTTATCTGCCCCAAGGCATAGGGCAGTCCACAGGTGACTCGCCTCTCCTGGCCTGGAGGCGAGCACTCCTCCTGTGGGAACTTAGTTCCCTCTGCCTCTCTGTCCTGAGCCTCTGCAGCTCAGGAGAGGCTGGAGGGTTACTGGACCCAGAGGCAACCTTAGCTTCCTCTGACGGGGCCGAGAATGGAGCACCTGCAGGCAATGGGTCCTCCATCACCTCAGGAGCCAGAGCAGACTCAGCTGGTGCCTGCACCTGAGGATCCAGCAAAGGTGAGGACCCTTCAGGCTCATGCCCCAGCCCCGGCTCAGCTGGTTCTGGAGGCGGGGACTCCTGTGCAGACTGGGATCAGGCTCAGGTTCAGCCTCCGAGTCCGAATCCCAGGCCATCACACCCTGACTGTTAGGTCCAGTTGCGGACGACTCTGGGGTTGCGGCGCTCATCTCGTTCTATAGGCCGAGGGAGCCGGTGTTTGTCCACAGACAGCTTCCAGGTCATGTCGCCAGCATGACTAAGCACTTCTGGTGAACCAGAGCAGCACACAGAAACGCCATTTACCTTCCTGCCGGAGGGGTACCTATTTATCTACTTGCACTTTGAGGTGCTTTTGAACTGCTAGGTGGTCAGGAGCAGGGACCGAGCAACAGGAGCTCACCCCATCGCGGGGATTCGAACCGCCAAGCTTCTGATCAGCAAGCCCTGGACTCTGTGGTTTAGACCACAGTGCCACCCACGTCCCATTTTATAAGAAGTACTTACCCACAAAATATCCAACTATATGTAATGGATGCATAGTTTATATAAACACAGCTTCAAATACCAGGGCATAATGAGCCCTCTGAGGTAAACGAATGATTAAAAATATAAAACATCAAACTCTTGGCTTAACAACACCTCTGAGAGGAACAGCATGAATTGAAAAATAAAACTAGGCTAAATACTCTGCCTAACAACTCCCCAGTGGGCAGGATGGTCTAGGAAAGTGTAGTAATGAGATCAAATATGAATTACAATATGTAAAGTGAAAACTCAATATGCAAGTATGACTAATACAAAATTACATTAGCAAGATGACATCCTCTGTTAGCAAACTACCCTACAATATTTTGAAAAAGTATGAGAATACTCCTATGTCCTGGTGTTTTCTTTCAGACTCTTCTGCATTAAAAAAGCAAGGCTGCAAGCTTTAGAATGCATGCCAATGCATGTCTACTCAGAAATCAGTCCCATTGAGTTCAATGGGACTAATTCCCATTAGCTTCCAAGTTTCACAGGTTTGTGGAGCTTGATCCGAATTGAGATAGCCTTAACTTAAGAACAAACAGGTAAGGTTGTTTTCTTTTTATCACTGAATTTGTAATTTTACTCTGTTGACAATTCTATACAGTGGTACCTCAGGTTACAGACGCTTCAGGTTACAGACTCCACTAACACAGAAATACCGTATTTTTTGCTCTATAAGACTCACTTTTTCCCTCCTAAAAAGTAAGGGGAAATGTGTGTGCGTCTTATGGAGCGAATGCAGGCTGCGCAGCTATCACAGAAGCCAGAACAGCAAGAGGGATTGCTGCTTTCACTGCGCAGCGATCCCTCTTGCTGTTCTGGCTTCTGAGATTCAGAATATTTTTTTTCTTGTTTTCCTCCTCCAAAAACTAGGTGTGTCTTGTGGTCTGGTGCGTTTTATAGAGTGAAAAATATGGTAGTTCCTCAGGTTAAGAACTTTGCTTCAGGATGAGAACAGAAATTGTGCAGCGGCAGCGGTACGCCCCATTAGCTAAAGTGGTACCTCAGGTTAAGAACAGTTTCAGGTTAAGAACGGACCTCCAGAACAATTTAAGTTCTTAACCTGAGGTACCACTGTACTAGTCTTGCCTCACTCCCTCATACCTGTATTTAGAGCCAATTCATATTGTACTTCCTGCTTTCTTCAGCTCTGTTCTTTAACAAACCCAGGGGAACAAAACTGTCAAAGATATATTTTTTAAAAACAACAACACAGGTGTCTTCACACGAGAAAGACATGTCACAGTTTCTCTGTGTAAACAGAGAATCACAGTGCTTGGAATTGTATTAAATGCAAGGTGCAAATCATCAAAGCAAGTCTTTTTCTGAATGCTTTCAAATATACAAATGAAACTTTAAAAACATAGATTCATAATTCATCATTTCGTTGTCCTTCAATCTTCCTCTTACATATTAAGGGCACTTGTTACTATTTGTGCATCCTTTTTCCACTGGGTAGAATCCAAGGTTGTGCACACACCGCACATTGAAAGCACATAACACCCCCCAGAGAACCCTGGGATCTGTAGATTATCCCTTACAGAGCTACAATTCCCAACAGCCTTAAAAAACTCAGTTTCCAGAATTCTTTGGGAGAAGATATGTGCTTTGAGTGTATTGTTTGTATGCAGCCTAACAAACACAGGATCCCAGGTTTGGTCCCTTCACATCTCCAGGTAGAGTTGGGACAACCTGCTGTCCAAAGCCTTGGCCACTGCCAGTCATTGTTGGCAATACTGGGCTAAATGAACTAATGGTCTAACTCACTTTAAGGCAGTTTCCTCTGTTTCCTACTCATGCCAAAGCGTGTTCTCCCTAAAATGAGAGCACGGGTTGCGGTGTGGGCCACCAGGCCAGCCCTGTGTTGCCAGGCAGGTTAATGGCTATTGCCTGGTGCAACGATTGGCTGACCGGGTTGCTGGGGCAAATTGCATGTAGCAAATTGGTGGGTGGGACCATAGTCTTTAAATGTTGGGACAGTCTGCCTTTTTGCTTTCTCTTTAGCAGAGTGCATCGGATCACCTGCCCACCCGCCCTGAGTTCCAGTTGACCTTGCTATGCCTGTCATGGGGTCGTCTGCCTTGGGGCAGGGGCCTAGTAGGAATTTTGCCATTTGGCTGATTGGCCAAGCCTATTTGGAGTTAAATACCATCTGTAAGGTACTTTCTTTTCTCTGCCCCGTCTCTTCCAACATTCAGCTTCATAGGGTATCCACAAAGTTCCCTGGTGACACAAATGTTAGCTCTTGGTTTGCATTTTCTCTCTCTGACTCAACAGGAGAGCATTTGTTTCCCATCCACCCCCCAGTTGTTCTCTTTCCCCACCGCCTCTGGTGGGTTGAAAAAGGAATCCTTTGACAAGCAAGCTAATCCCTGTGAAGGAAAACAATCTCCAATGTCGAGCAGAAGTCAGCAGCACTTAGCCCATAATCATAGAAAGGAGAAGAAGGGGAAACAGGAAATGGGAGTGTTTTGGCAAGGAGTTGCAGTGTGTGTCTGTGTGTGTGTATGTGTGGCAAATGGGCTCCCTGCCAACTTAACCTGGGGGGAAGTGGGCACTCAGAGGCAGCCATATTGTTATCAGCTTTGCTCCCTGAAAACCAGCAGCGGGGAAGTCTTGTTTCCTAGTGAGATGTCAAAACTACACAAAGGGCTCTAATTATTGCTTGCTGGTGTTTACCTGCTTTCTAAATAAAAGTCTCACCAAAGGAGGAAAACAAAAACCAGTCGAGTTTTGAAGGCTGTTTATGAAGCTGAAATCCATCTTCTCTGCGGGCTCATATAAGACGTGTTTAATGCACCAGACAGCGGTCAAAGCTTTGATTAATCTTCAAAAGTTGGATATATTTCAAACATGGTGTGGGCAGATCCAAAGAAACAGGGAGCTTCCTTTATGAAACCCTGGAGCAGATTATTTAAACCTGGCACAGGTGATTTGGCTCCAGTCTGCTGAAAGCAACAAATGGATTACATTTCTGGTTCCCAGGGTGCTTAAAAAGGTAAAGGGACCCCTGACCATTAGGTCCAGTCGTGACTGACTCTGGGGTTGTGGTGCCCATCTCGCTTTATTGGCCGAGGGAGCCGGCGTACAGCTTCCGACTCATGTGGCCAGCATGACTAAGCCGCTTCTGGCGAACCAGAGCAGCGCATGGAAATGCCATTTACCTTCCCGCCAGAGTGGTACCTATTTATCTACTTGCACTTTGACATGCTTTCGAACTGCTAGGTTGGCAGGAGTGTGCTTACTTGAGGATCAAGGTGTGCTTACTTGAGGATAAATGTCACAGAATTCAGTGAGACTTATTCTCAAACCAACATATTTAGGAGTGACTAAGGTCACATCTACAACATACGTGTAAAGCACTCTCTATGCCACTTTAACAGTTGTGGACCTTGTCTCCCCCAGCCAAACAAAGAAAATAAATTCCTGGCAACCGTAGAATGCTAAGGGTGCTGGGAACTGTAGTTCTGTAGTGGATTTCCTAACAACTCTCAGCTTTTATTGAGTAGAATTTAATTCCAAGTTGAGGCTGCTTAGCACATATGACACAAACCCACGGAAGAGTCCTTCCACCAATGCATTTGCAATATGAGGGTCGGTGGCAATGGCAAAATAAAATCCTATACATCAGAATCTGTTGCCACATTCAGGACATTAAAACCTGAGGCCCTGAACTTTCTGACATTCAAGGGGCTTGAATAAATTCTGACAATTTCAAGTTTTTGCATCTCCGAAATAACACTGCCTTCATTATTTTCTCCTTCACTGCTTCTGAGCAGGGAAAATTTAGGTCAATGTTGAGGCTGAGTTACTGCTGATAACTGTCAACAAATAAATCTCTGCCCCATATTTCATTCTTTATGAAAAATAAATGAGCATGGGGCATGGAAATTGACAATCTCTCTGAGACAAAAATCTGTTAGCAAGCCTATTTGCATTTTGAAATTACTTTTGAAGGAACAGTAATGGGCTTTCCACACCAAGGATGAGACATGGAGGACAGAATCAGAAGCTTTGGCCATATTAGCCTCTCCTGGGCCTCTAATATTGATATGAGTGAGTTTAAGAAGAGGCAGCTGACACAAGGTTCACACATGCCTCTACACCACCTGATTACTCAACATCTGAACATTACTCACTATGAATGTGTGAACTGATTCTATCCCCAAATCCCTGGTTAGGGGCAGCAAAGTATTAGAGTTCTATCTGTGCTGTTGGAGCTGGGGTGGTGCATTGCCACTAGTAGTTGTTGTTGTTTAGTCGTTTAGTCGTGTCCGACTCTTCGTGACCCCATGGATGAGAGCACGCCAGGCACTCCTGTCTTCCACTGCCTCCCACAGTTTGGTCAAACTCAAGTTAGTAGCTTCGAGAACACTGACCAACCATCTTGTCCTCTGTTGTCCCCTTCTCCTTGTGCCCTCCATCTTTCCCAACATCAGGGTCTTTTCCAGGGAGTCTTCTCTTCTCATGAGGTGGCCAAAGTATTGGAGCCTCATCTTCAGGATCTGCCCTTCCAGTGAGCACTCAGGGCTGATTTCCTTCAGAATGGAGAGGATTGATCTTCTTGCAGTCCATGGGACTCTCAAGCGTCTCCTCCAGCACCATAATTCAAAAGCATCAATTCTTCGGTGATCAGCCTTCTTTATGGTCTAGCTCTCACTTCTATACATCACTGGGAAAACCATACCTTTAACTATACCTTTGTCGGCAAGGTGATGTCTCTGCTTTTTAAGATGCTGTCTAGGTTTGTCATTGCTTTTCTCCCAAGAAGCAGGCATCTTTTAATTTCATGACTGCTGTCACCATCTGCAGTGATCATGAAGCCCAAGAAAATAAAATCTCGCACTGCCTTATCGTGGTGAAGGGGCTTGAATAACTCAGAGAAGCTATGAGCTATGCTGTGCAGGTCCACCCACGATGGACAGGTCATAGTGGAGAGTTTTGACTAAATGTGATCCACTTGGACCAGCTGGTCCCCTCTAATCATGTTCAGCAAAACCTCCAAGACAGATATAAAGAGTAATGGGGATATTGGGCACCCCTGTCGTGTCCCTTTTTCAATAGCAAATTCTTGAGTAATCACGTTATTTACAATTAACTTTGCTTTTTGTTCAGAATAAATTGCACCTATACCATTCTCAAAACCTTGGCCTACCCCCATCCCTTTTAGATTCTTTTTCATAAAACTCCAAGAGATATTGTCAAAGGCTTTCTCCGCATCCACAAATATTAACACCGCCTTAGTGTTAATGTCAGTTTCTAATAGTTCCAGGATGTCTATTACGTTTCTCACATTGTCCGACAAATGTCTTCCTGGAAGAAAGCCTGCTTGATCTTTATGAATCTCACCCACCAAAACTCTCTTCAGTCTTTTTGCTAAAATGTCTGCAAAAATTTTGTAATCCACATTAAGTAATGATATAGGGCGGTAGTTCTTAATCTGGTTCTTCTCAGACTCAGTTTTTGGTATAAGTGTAATCTACGCCTCTTTCCACGATTCAGGTGCCTTTTTCCCTCTAAAATCTCATTACAGACTTCCTTCAATGGCTGTATCAACCATTCTTTCAAAGCTTTGTAGTACCTGGAAGTCAGTCCATCTGGTCCTGGAGATTTCCCCAATAGTATATTTTGAATGGCTCCCTCAATTTCTTGCTCAGTTATTTTCTGGTTCAACATTATTTTATTTTGTTCTGAAATTTTTGGTAATCCATATTTCTTAAGAAATTCTTCTATTTCTTCTTCCTTCACCGGCCCTTGTGCATAGAGCTTTCTGAAATAACTCTGAAAACAGTTTCTGATCTCATTTGGTTTGTAAATGTTCTTTCCTTCCACCTCCAAATTTGTAACCATATTTAATTTCTGTCTCTTCTTCAGTTGCCATGCTAAAAGTTTCCCACATTTATCTGCCGATTCAAATGTTCTTTGTCTCATTTGTTTAATTTTCCATTCTATCTCTTGATTCATCAGTTCCATATATTGTTTCTGGTAAAGCTTAATTTCTCTCAAAATTTCAAAAGACTTTGGCTTTGATCTCAATTTTTTTCTCCTTCCTTTATTTTTTCCAGGATCTTATCCTTCTTCTCATTCTGTCTCTTCTTTTTTATAGCATTCTGTTGTATCAAAAAGCCTCTCATTACAGCTTTACTTGCATCCCAAACAACTCTTTTCTCCACCTCTGTTCTCAGGTTTATCTCAAAGTAGTCTTTCACAGTTTTCTGGGCCTTTTTATACACCTCTTCGTCCCTAAATAGGGAGTCATTCATCCTCCATCTAAAGGAGCCAGCTGTTGTTAGTTTCATTTCCATCTTTACGGCATTATGGTCGGAGCAAGTCTTTGGGCAGATTTCCACTTTCTTAATCTTTGGTGCCATTCCACTAGTTACCCAAATTTGGTCAATTCTTGTCCAGGTCATTTTTGCTTCAGAGAAGAAGGTTCCCTCTCTCTCGAGAGGGTTCCTTGTTCTCCAGATATCAATCAAGTCCATATTATCAGTCATTTCAAAAAATGTCTTTGGTAATCTCCCATCCTTGGAAACCACCTGTCTTTGTGCTTTGTCCATATTTGTAGAAACAACTCCATTCATGTCTCCCATCATAATTACATTGTAATCCATATAGTCCATTAAGGTCTCATGCAACTTTTTAAAAAACTCTGACTTCCCTTCATTTGGTGCATAAATTCCTAATATCAATAATTTTTCTCCTTGGACTTGAATTTCAATTGCCAAATATCTTCCTTGTTCATCTTAAAAAATTAATTTTGGGGCCAGTTTTTCCTTTGCATATATCACCACTCCTCTTTTCTTCACTTTATCTGATGAAATAAATTCTTGACCAAGTTTTTTATTTACAAGTAGTTTCCTGTGTAGTCTGGTCACGTGGGTTTCTTGTAAGCAAATCAAGTCTAATTGGTCTTTTTTCAAAAATGGAAAACCTCACGCCTTTTTCTGGGAAGATTCAGTCCATTGCAGTTCCAACTTAGAAGTTGCAGGGCCATCTTGTAGTCTATTTAGTTACTCCAACTGCTCCAAGGAGTTGTTCCCCCTCTGGCGGTGGTAGTCCAAAATTTAAATTCCGAATATCTGTCTTCTCCTTTACTTCTGTAGGTTGTTCCACCACTTCCTTCAAAAGATCCTCCTCGTGTTTCCCCAAAAATTGTTCTTTGTCTTGCACTGTTTTTATTTTAACTTTCTTTCCTTTGTAGGTGAACGACAGGCCTTGTGGGAATTCCCACCTAAATGGTATGTTGTTTTTCCTCAGCAGATTAACCAGGTCTCTATAAGTGTATCTGAAGAAGTGTGCATGCACACGAAAGCTCATACCAAGTATGGTATGAGTAGTTCTTGGTATGAGTATTTAACTCATACCAAGAACTAACTTAGTTGGTCTTTAAGGTGCTACTGGAAGGAATTTTTTTGTTTTGACTATGGCAGACCAACACGGCTACCTATCTGTAACAGGTCTCTATAGTAGGTTCTCACCTCCAAAATGTATTTAGGGATATCTTTAAAGATTTGAACGAAAGAATCTTCTATCTCAAGAGATTTCTGAAAGTGCAAGTTTAAGATTTTGTCTCTTTCTTCTTTGGATCTTAAAGTTATCAAGCAATCCCTGGGGCTTTTTCTATTTTGTCTCCTGCCCAGTCTGAAAGCAGTTACTATCTTAAAATCTTCTTCCTGCGAATTCACTTGCCAAAAGTCTGAAAATTCTTTCATGAGAAAGTCCACCAGGCTATCTTTCTCACTTTCAGGGACAAGTCTCAGTCTCAGGTTCCTCTCCTTCCTCTGTAGTTCCAATAGTGACAAGGCCGCCTCATGCTCATCCAACTTTTTGCAAACTGGAATTAATTTTTCCTGTGCAGTTTCTGCAGAGGTTTTCGCTTCCTCAGCAATCTTTCGAGTAATAGAATTTTCCTCAATTAATTTATTTATAGTCTCTGTATTTGACGTGATGCTCTGTGTGTTCAGGTCTAATTTTGTTGAGAGCTCTGTCAACTGTTTAGAGTTTTGTGCACTCTGCTTGGTCAAAGCTTCCAGTGCTTCATTTATTTTAACTAAGGCCTGTGTCACTGAATCCATAGATACAGTTGTCTCTTTTTCCTGCCCAGGAGCACTTGCTGTTACAAGTGGTGTTACACTTGAGATTGAACCTCTTTTCCTTTGTGCAGTTTTAGTTTTGGATCTTGTTGCTATCTCTTCTGCTGGGCCACTCATTGCCCAAGGTCGTTCCCACAAAAGCACTTCAATAGGGGAATTCCAGTGACTTGTTGTTTACAGCCTTTTTCCTTTCCTTTCTTTTCCCTGGAATCCTCTAGAGGGAGTATTCCAAAGTATTCAAAGAACAAAGAACATAGTAACCAATAGTCCAATAGGAAAGTTACTAGTGTCCATCTCTCAACATGTTTTAGCAAAACTGGTAATTTAGTAACTTTGCCAGGAGTCTAACTTGTAACAGTTAAGTTCTCAATTTTGTAACAGACCAATATAATCCCAGTCTTTAAAGCAAACCACAAGTGACAGTTCTCATTTCCCGGTGTCTTACTTAGGCAGTCCTTTCCAAGGAATTAAAACGGCAGAAAACTTTTTCCCTTTTATTTTCATGCAGGTTAAAATCAGTCAATCCTTTCCCCCCCCCCCGCTCCTGCCAGCCAAGGGGGGGGGGGAG
>JAXCMG010000075.1:642431-679862 GCA_034642415.1 Podarcis siculus | reverse complement strand
TCTTCTTCTTCTTCTTCTTCTTCTTCTTCTTCTTCTTCTTCTTCTTCACCTCCAAGGAAGGAGAGTCCCACACCTTCTGAGTGAGTCTGTTCCACTGTCGATCAGCTGTCAGAAAGTTCTTCCTGATATTTAGTTTAGTTGTAACTTCATTGGTTCAGGTCTTACCCTCCAGAGCAGGAGAAAACAAGCTTGTTCCCTCTTCCATGTGACAGCCCTTGACATATTTGAAGATGGCTATCATATCTCCTCTCAGTCTCCTCTTAACCAGGGTAAACATACCCAACACCTTCAGGCTGTTCCTCATAAGGCTTGGTTTCCAGACCCTTGACCACCGTGGTCATCCTCCTCTGCACACGTTCCAGCTTCTCAATATCCTTCTTAAATGGTGGGACCCAGAACTGGACATAGTACTCCGGATGTGGTCTGACCAAGGTTGGTAAGATGAAGCAGAGCACAGGAGATTAAAATATATAAAAGATGGCTAGTACAAAAGAGGCCGTGATGTATTAAAGTGAGCAGGGAGAAGAGTTTGGGCAGAAATGAAGTGTCCAAAAGGGAGCAGATGGTGATGAGGAGCTAAGGAGAAGATGGTGATAGCATAACTCGTTGGTTTGGCATTTGTGTTTACCATTTCTGCACAAGTTGATGGGAGCTTTTGGTACCCACGGCTGAAGCACTAAAGTTAATGTGCCTTTCTTCTCTCCCTAATCTTGCTTCTGGGCTATTTAATGCCTCACTAGACCTAAAAATAAACCCTAGTGTCCCATGCTCATTTCACTTCAATTAAGATATACAGCCTGAGCGAAATATACATCGATAGGGAGCCACATTTTCTGAAATAACTGCTTATCTCTGCACTTTCAGCTCATTATAAACAGACTCCTGGGATATAGCTTTAAATAAAGGCTGTTGGTGAACAAAATTACAAGATACTATCAAGAGACTTCCTGAACTAGATATATTCCATTTTATTAAGCTTTTTGTATGTTCGTATGTCATGAATCAGCAAAGCATTCAGTCTCAGCTAAAACTCCAACTATGGTAGCACTTACTGTAAATCTCCAAGGCAAATATTTTCTACCAAGGGCATACTGAAAATCACACTTCAGTCTTCGGAGTTCTTCCTGTTTATTGTTGATTCTGGTTCTTAAAACTTGATTGGGACACAATTGTTGACACCACTTTTGCATAGCTATTTAAATAATCAATATGAGAAGTGGAAAATACTTTTATCACATCACGACAACAGTGTTCTCAATCTCTGGGATTCTTAAGAGCAATGCAGAACTCCAAATGTCAAACACTGCTTTACAATACTTTTGTTAAATATTCATTTATTTAACCGATTGATTGATTGATTTGCTTTATTAGTCTAATAGCACAATAATCTCTAGGCAACTTACAAGAGGGGGAAATGCACAGAGTTTAAAACACAGCAATCAGCAAAGCATTTGAAAATCATCAAATGTTTCAGTCTGAATATTTTTGTAAGCTATGCAATGGGTATTTATATCTCTTGTACCAAATGCCCTTTTTCAGAGTTGATCATTTGATTTGTTAAATTATCTGTATCATTGGTAGCCTATGTGGCGCCCTATAGATGTTGCTGGACTACAATTCCCATCTGTCCCAGCTGGCATGGCCAGTGGTCAAGGATGATGGGAACTGTATTCCAGCAAATTCTGAAGGGCTCCATGTTGGCTACTCTTATCTATATACAGTGGTACCTTGGGTTACAAACAGCTCGGGTTACAAACACTTCGGGTTACAGACTCCGCTAACCCGGAAAGAGTACCTCGGGTTAAGAACTTTACCTCAGGATGAGAACAGAAATCGCGTGGCGGCAACAGGAGGCCCCATTAGCTAAAGTGGTACCTCAGGTTAAGAATGGTTTCAGGTTAAGAACGGACCTCTGGAACGAATTAAGTTTGTAACCAGAGGTACCACTGTACAATTTTATAACTTTTTAATAATGATGCTGTGTTCTAAATATTATTCTAGGTTTAGGGTAAACCCTAAAAATTAATAAATGCTAGGATTCTGGTTATTTGCAGTGCTTTTTTCTGGGAGGGCACAGGGGTACGCATACCCCTAAACATTTTGTGAATCTAAGTTTGGCCTCATTGAGAGGCAGTATTTCAATATGAGTGGGAAAATGAGAGTACCCTTAACATTATTTTAGAGGGAAAACCCAACAATGGTTATTTGTGATATGAAGGGAGAATGCAAGCTGCAAGGGCTAGCTTATGCAAAACCAGACTGGCTGGCTTAGTGAAGCAAAAACAAACCCCTGTGTTGCAATAAGAACTAATCACAACAATACAAGCACAACATGTAGGTTAGAATGAATCTTGCTTACATTTTCTGTTGAAAAATATCGGCTGATGAAGACTATTACGAAACAGTAGCATCATTCCAGAGACACTGCCCTTTTGAGGCTTTTGAGACGTCTTTCACTGAAACTTTTGAAAAACGATTGAGAGACTTTGCTTTTGAAACTTTTGAGACGTCTTCTGTTGATACTTTTGAAAGACTATTGTGAGACTGTCCTTAGACATCTGTTTTGAACACACAGCTTGACGGTCCTTGCTGCCACTCTGTTATATTGTATATAAGAACTTTGATTGGCTTACTCCTATAATTTGAATGATATTATTAGTCTACAGTGGTACCTCAGGTTACATACATTTCAGGTTACATACGCTTCAGGTTACAGATTCCGCTAACCCAGAAATAGTGCTTCAGGTTAAGAACTTTGCTTCAGGATGAGAACAGAAATCGTGCTCCGGCGGCGTGGTGGCAGCAGGAGGCCCCATTAGCTAAAGTGGTGCTTCAGGTTAAGAACAGTTTCAGGTTAAGAACGGACCTCCGGAACAAATTAAGTACTTAACCCGAGGCACCACTGTATTATATATTTTCTACTAACTATTAGCCTACGTGTTGTGTTTGTATTGTTGTGGCTTAGTGAAGAGCAGGGCTGTTACATGACAAAAGGTGCTGATGGAGAGGAATCCTTTAACCTGGGGAGTGAGCTATTACCAAGGCGATGGTACTCTGGGAAGGGAACCAATTTCACTGTGATCTAAGACAGTAAAGTGATCACACCTATAGTCCAGGACCAGGTGGGAAGACTCATGATGGAAGAATACAGTGGGAGGAGGGTTTAGGAATCTGTAGGAAAGAAAATTCTAAAGTAGTGTGGCTTGAAGGAAGACACACAGTGGTGTGGTGAGAAACAGGAATCTGGGGCAAGATTTTGAAGAAGAAGAAGAAGAAGAAGAAGAAGAAGAAGAAGAAGAAGAAGAAGAGGAGGAGGAGGAGGAGTAGTAGTTTGGATTTGATATCCCGCCTTTCACTCCCTTTAAGGAGTCTCAAAGCGGCTAACATTCTCCTTTCCCTTCCTCCCCCACAACAAACACTCTGTGAGGTGAGTGGGGCTGAGAGACTTCAGAGAAGTGTGACTGGTCCAAGGTCACCCAGCAGCTGCATGTGGAGGAGCAGAGACGTGAACCCGGTTCCCCAGATTACGAGACTACCGCTCTTAACCACTACACCACACTGGATTTTGGGCAGATTCTGTGGGACATTCTCAGTATTCACTGCAACAGGCCATGCAAAACCTAGCTGCGGTCAGCACGCCTTGAGAGTCATCTGAATATAAACATCCCCTGAGATTTTGCTTGTCACGTTCTAGTCCGCAGTAAGCTTGAATGGTATTGAGGAATTGATGTCTTGTCCAAAAAAATAAGAAAGAAAACAAAGGTTATGAAGGAAAAGCACTTGATGGATCTCAAGGCAATAAACAAGTACAGCTATAATTAAGAGCAGTGACCCTTGAAGAGAAAAGGTTGCTACCAGGTAAATAATCTGCCAGGGCCTTGTTAAACAGAAATGTTGAGAAATGATTGGGAAACAGCATCAATCAATGTTCCCCCGGACAGCTCTTGTAAATGGCAGCTGCCTGCAGAGGGATAAGTGCAGGGCCCTGCTTTAAAGCTACCTTTGTTATTTACCTGTACTACGCATCTCAAAGATCTGATCTTAACCACGAGGCCAAAAACTGGGATTATAATAGCAAGGTGGATATTTATTTATAGGAACTGTGCTCAGTTAAAATATTGTTTTAAAAATTGCTACTATGCCTGTTGAACATTTTACTGTGCTGTGCTGTATGAAACTGGGTGATAAGCAGTGCTATTTTTCTAGAAAAAGAGGTGCCGAAATTCACCAGTAACACCTGGTGAACAACAAGAACAACAACAACAACAATTTATTATTTATACCCCGCCCATCTGCCTGGGTTTCCCCAGCCACTCTGGGTGGCTCCCAACAGAATATTAAAAACAAGATAGAACATCAAACATTAAAAACTTCCCTAAACAGGGCTGCCTTCAGGTGTCTTCTAAAAGTCAGATAGTTGTTTATTTCCGAGAGCCAGTGTGGTGTAGTGGTTAAGAGCGACAGACTCATAATCTGGGGAACTGGATTCGCTTCCCCGCTCCTCCACATGCAGCTGCTGGGTGACCTTGGGCAAGTCACACTTCTTTGAAGTCTCTCAGCCCCACTCACCTCACAGAGCGTTTGTTGTAGGGGAGAAAGGGAAAGGAGAATGTTAGCCACTTTGGGACTCCTTCGGATAGTGATAAAGCGGGATATCAAATCCAAAACTCTTCTTCTCTTCCTTGACATCTGATGGTGGGGCATTCCACAGGGCAGGTGCCACTACCGAGAAGGCCCTCTGCCTGATTCCCTGTAACTTCCCTTCTCAATGTGAGGGAACCGCCAGAAGGCCCTTGGAGCTGGACCTCAGTGTTTGGGCTGAACAATGAGGGTGGAGAAGCTCCTTCAGGTATACAGGACTGAGGCCGTTTAGGGCTTTAAAGGTCAGCACCAACACTTTGAATTGTGCTCGAAAATGTACTGGCAATGACACTCACCTGATAGGTGTCGGAACTGAGTTCCGGCAAGTTCTGGCTGAAAAAAATGCCCTGATGATTACCAATTCTGGAAAGCAGCTTCTTAAGATGTTTTAGACTATTATTATTTTTGAAAACTGAGCTCTGCTTTGACCTTGAATAGGTGTCAACTAAGGGATTGGCTCTTCTGGATAGAATGCAGAAGGGACCTTCACCTAATTAGAAACACCACTTTTCCCCCTTGGTATCCACTCTTGAGAACAGAGCATTTTAGAGCCAGTTACCTGACCAGTTTGCTTAAGAAATGCCTTTATTGAGTTGTGTTTCCAAGTAATGGATGTATGTAGACAGACTTTGCATTTGTGGTCAACTTCAGGAAGAAGGCATCTGTTAGTTTGCCCCTTATATAGAGAACCAGGAGATCGCTTTCTGAAATCTTTGTTCACACAAGCAAGCAGGCAAACCGTAGCAGAAATGGTTTGGTTTGAGTGACAATAATAGCTTTGTAACACAGAGACTGGCCCTCTGTGCACTGACTGGGGAAAAATAAGTCAAAATGAGTTAGATAAATTATCATGGTGATTCAAATGTATAATCTGAAATCAAGCTGGATATGAGTTTGTTGGTGTCTCTAGTAACTTCTCTCTCTTACCTCATGGATGTTGGCAAATTGGATTTTTTAAAAGGAATAACAACAGCAACAACGACAATTTATTATTTATACCCCGCTCATAAAAAAAACTTCCCAATACATAATATGTCTACAGAATACAGCATAATATTAGAATTGGAGCTGTCAGAGATGCACAAGGGAAATTGAGTTTTAATGTTCAGGAACTCGGCAAAGTCTTTTTTATATTATGGGTTTTTATATTATGGATGTATGTTCTGTATTACTTTATTAATACTATTGCCTAATACAAGTTTTAGGGGACGCAGGTGGCGCTGTGGGTTAAACCACAGAGCCTAGGACTTGCCAATCAGAAGGTCGGCAGTTCAAATCCCTGCGACGGGGTGAGCTCCCGTTGCTCGGTCCCTGCTCCTGCCAACCTAGCAGTTCAAAAGCACAAAGTGCAAGTAGATAAATAGGTACCGCTCCGGCGGGAAGGTAAACGGCGTTTCCGTGCACTGCTCTGGTTTGCCAGAAGCGGCTTAGTCATGCTGGCCACATGACCCAGAAGCTGTATGCCGGCTCCCTCAGCCAATAAAGCGAGATGAGCGCCGCAACCCCAGAGTCAGTCACAACTGGACCTAATGGTCAGGGGTCCCTTTACCTTTACCTTTAATACAAGTTTGCCATGGTCTTTGGCTGGAACAAGAAACTTATGAGAGAGAGAGGAGAGAGAGAGAGAGAGAGAGAGAGAGAGTGAGAGAGAGAGACTGCAGTTTACATGATCTGTGGGTTGTTGGTTTTTTGCCGTGGCAAATATACATACGCATCTGCAATTCAAAACATCGCATAGAAGAACAAAAAAAGCAATATCCGAACCAGTTAGGCTTCAATCATCCTGTGATATACTCCAGACATGTCAGCCTCTTTCTTCTTCTGCCCATTCTCCCTTGCTTTACATTTCTTTTCCTATTCAGGGTGTCAAAGTAATTGTCTTTTTCCATGCGTGCTTACAGATCCAGGCTCGTGGATTATTGCAATCTGTTAAACTCGCTTTGTTTCCCAGCCACGGCAATGTGCAGCCCTGAGGTTCTTTTGTTTTCTTCAGACAATTAGAATGGCAACTGAAGCACTACAAAAAAACACACAACAACCTCTAAATGTAGATTCGGCTGAAAACATTGGGAGCTGCACAGCTAAAGCCACATTTCACAAAAGGAACTTGTAAACAGAATATTTGCTGGTGGATCGGGAAGGAGAACAAGAGGAGGGAGAATAAGGTGACAGAAGACGTACTTGGTGTTGCTTACCTGCACAGCTTATACAGTGGTACCTTGGGTTAAGTACTTAATTCGTTCCGGAGGTCCGTACATAACCTGAAACTGTTCTTAACCTGAAGCACCACTTTAGCTAATGGGGCCTCCTGCTGCTGCCACGCCGCCGGAGCCCAATTTCTGTTCTCATCCTGAAGTAAAGTTCTTAACCTGAAGCACTATTTCTGGGTTAGTGGAGTCTGTAACCTGAAACGTATGTAACCTGAAGCGTATGTAACCCGAGGTACCACTGTATTTGGTAAAGTTTGCTTCATCAGCTAAATCACACTGTGGGCCTGTCCCCACCATGCAAACGGCATAGCTCCAACATTTTTGTCCCCAAAATCGGGACATCAGGAGGGGCGCAACTTCCGGTCAGGCACTCTGGTGATCATCAGCAAAGTCATCCCAGAACACTGAGATCCAAACAGAAGCTGGGAATAGCTTCTGTGATTTTGGATGCCCAGCTTTAAATGGGACACTGGGGGGGTGTAAGCACAGGGCCTTCTTCAAAAGTCAGCTCAGTTTTTCAGAAGGCTGAAGGAGCACCGCTTTTCCTCCTCCCAAATTAGAAGCTTTCCACCTGGGGCTACACACACAGCTGTTTGCATGAGCAGCTGGGTTAGAGAGAGGAACGGGGCAAGCAGCACATGTTTGCGCATGTGATTCCTCACTCAGGTAAGGAGCAACAAGTGGATTCCCTAGCTGGATCAGGAGAGCACAAGATGTCAGGGGACTGGGCAGAGGAGGAATAGTGGAGGCTGCCTCTTCAGCCTGAATCTTCCTGAGGAGAAGAAGACAGTTCTGAATTACAACAAGGGTTTGAGGGAGGTCACAGCTCAGAGGAAGATGAGGGGGAAAGTTGGGAAATAATGGGAGAGGAGGAGGAGGCAGAGCCAGAGCAGCTGGCTGACACGTTATCACTAGAAAGCATTCCAGAACCACCATCTCCCAGAACCCGGCGAGCCTTAAAAATAGGAGAGCAAAGGGCTTGGAGACAGATGGCCCTAAGCAGGAACCGTAAAGGGAGTGGTGCTGTTGACGAATGAGGAAATGGGAGAAAGGCAGTTGGAGATTTACTCAGAGCAATGCCATTATTCCAAGGGGCTGCATTTCCAAGCCTCCCTCTGTGAATATTGAATAAAAAGCAGTTGGTAAGAACTCCTCTTGTCTTAGCCGTTCCAGAGGTTAAAAAATGGGCAAGCAACCTTTCAATTTCCATGTTCCTCTGATGTCATGTCTCCTCAGACTTTAGAGTGGATCGGGCTGGAACGGGAATGGGGGACTTGCGGTCCGCAAGATGGTGCTGAACTACAACTCCCTGAACTTTGTTTATGTTTCCCTAGAGCTGATGGGAGTTGGAGTACAACAGCAGAAAATAAGATAAGCATATTATTGCTATTAATTACTGGAACCTGCCACACCATTACGCAGAGTGAGGTAGCAATTTTGAGTGTCCTGAAAGGGCAGCAACTCATTGGTTATCGCTGCATCCCTGGAAGTAAGTGGTCCTTGTAGGGATTTCCTCAGGTGTCAAAACAAACTAGCTAGCTTTGGCGATTAAGCATCTTGACTTGGTTACTGCTTTGCCTCAGCCAGCAAAATGGCTTTGGCCAGCCCTGCCAGCCTCCATTTTCTCCTCACAACAAATTTGTGAGGTACCTTAAGGTGGGATGTTATGACTGAGCAGCAGTCAACTAGGAACCTTGATTCACTGGCCCATCAACGACTTATTAAGAGGTGTCATAGGCTCATGGGTCAGTGGTAGAACCAGGGTTTTTTCAGCCGGAACTTACCGGAACTCAGTTCCAGCACCTCTCAAGTGGGCACCATTGCCATTATAAGAGAACAAGGGATGCGTTCATGGTGAGTTCTAGAAAAATAGCACTGGGAAGAACACATGTTTTGCATGAAAAAGGTCCATGATTCAACCTGTAGCAATTTCTGTTCCAAGGAACAGGAGTTGAAAGGCCACGGTTCAAGGCACCAGTGAGCAGCTACCAATGGGAATGGGTGTCAGGGACTGGGCAGAGAAGGAATGGTGGAGACCACCTCCCCATCCTGACCCTTCCAGGGAGGAGGAAGAGGAAGAAAGTATAGATTTGCAACAGGGGTTTGAGGGAGGTCACAGCACAGAGGCAGATGAGGGGGAAAGCTGGGAAATAATGGGAGAGGAGGCAGAGCCGGAGCAGCTGGCTGACACGGTGTCATTAGAAAGTATTCCAGACTCCCCATCTCCCAGAACCCAATGAGCCTTAAAGGTAGGAGAGCAAAGAGCTCAAAGACAGAGGGCACGTAGCAGCACGCATAGAAGTGACGAATGAGGAAATGGGAGAGACGGGGGTGGAGATTCACTCAGGACAACACCATTATTCAAGAGGCTGGGTTCTATAGCCTCTCTCTGTAAAATAGAAATAAAAATGGATGATAAGAAACTTTTCCCTGTCTTCATACTTTCCTGGGCAACCAGCCGGGAGCCGCTGACAGCATCCTGACAACGGGGTATATTGGATATATGGACAAAATGGGTATCAAGGGTCATGTAACAGGAATCCAAATAATGTTGAACCATGCAATCTTTTCATTGTCAGTCCAGAATAATTGGGTAGGTACTTTCAAAATAGGAGATGGAAAGCCATCTTCCAGCTTGCTTAGGTGCTTATTGAAGGTAGCAGTGGTACTGGCACACACGTGTACACAAACATGAAAGTTTTGTTGTTGTTGCTGAGCGTCTCCACCCCCACCGTTCTGCCCAGACACTGAGGTCCAGTGCCGAGGGCCTTCTGGCGGTTTCCTCTCTGCGAGAAGCCAAGTTACAGGGAACCAGGCAGAGGGCCTTCTCAGTAGTGGCACCCACCCTGTGGAACGCCCTCCCACCAGATGTCAAAGAGAAAACAACTACTAGACTTTTAGAAGACACCTGAAAGCAGCCCTGTTTAGGGAAGCTTTTAATGTTTAATAGCTTATTGTATTTTAATATTCTGTTGGAAGCCGCCCAGAGTGGCTGGGAAAACCCAGCCAGATGGGTGGGCTATAAATAATAAATCATCATTATTGTTGTTGTTGTTGTTTTCAAAAGAGAGAGAGAAGGGGGAAACCAAAGTCTGCTGCCACTTTTCAGATATACAACTCTGACCCTTCAACTCTGACCCTCCTCACACTTTTTCTGCCTTCTCCACAAACTGCAGAAATCCCCCCCCCCCGGCAAACACAACACTTTCATGGTCTGTGAATGGGTGTACAAAAATGGGAGGGCATTCTGGACGGTACTAAATTACCAGTGTGGTGGGGGTAGATTATATATTGATTAACTTGGTTATTTGATAGACCTTAGCCCTTGTGAGATATTGACATTTCTCTGCTTTTCCTCAGTTTCATTCCGTGCCAAATTTCAACGCTTAGACATTTTGTAGCATTACAGTGGTGATATTGGAGCAGCAATTAATATGATCTGTTCTGGTTTTTCATGCATATAGAAGCATTGGCACCGCAAAGGCACATGTAATCCTCCTTCAGCAGCTTTGACATTCTACCTCCTCTTCCACCTGTGAGATTTATGCAGTCAGGTGAAACGCTTGGTCAGATAATCACGTTTTCTCACAGACTATCGCTGCACCCTGATAAATGCTAAACTGATTCAAGGTATGTCTCTCTGCTTGTCAGAAATGCCAGTTTTGCCTATTTTAAGGGCCGTTTTTGTAGCTGATAACGGCAGGAAATGCTATGGGACACATGCTACAGCATGACATTTTCCTAATAAGCTTAGCCATCCTCCCCACTGAATACTGATCTACACTAGACACTGAAGGAAGGCTAGTTGTGTGTGCATTCTCGCCCTTGTCTCAGGACCAATTTAAACTGCCTGCTATAGCGGTAACTATCAAGTCATGAGTTCCTCACTTGTCTTCCAGGGACAAGTCATGTGATAGGAAGCTTTGTCTGCTAACAAGTATTCACATGTAACATGCAACAAGTATGCCATTTGTGTACCTGTATACACAATAGCTGGAGCGCACAAATCAGCACATGTACACTCTTTTACATAAACACTGGTACATGAGTAGAGAAAGTCTGTCCCTGTGTTCAGTGATACACATTGGGGAGGAAATGGATTTTGCTGTCATGGACTATTTCTATGGACCTTGCTTTTATAGACCATTTTGTATTATAGGAACATGTAAACTCTTCCTTGTCTGTGTGCTTGGGGATTATAAAGTTAACTTGGAAAATCTGCCCTGCCCTGCGGTTCAAATGAGAAGGTGGCAGAATTCGTTGAGGATATGGTGTTTTTTCAAGTAGTTTGTTTAGTCCTGGGCTTAAAATATCCAAAACTTCCTGATACTTATAGCCTGTAGAGCACAGCCTGGTATTCTAGAATGGGTAAAGGTAAAGGGACCGCTGATCATTAGGTCCAGTCACGGACGACTCTGCGGTTGCGGCTCTCATCTCACTTTACTGGCCTAGGGAGCCAGTGTACAGCTTCCGGGTCATGTGCCTAGCATGACTAAGCCACTTCTGGTGAACCAGAGCAGCACACGGAAACACCATTTACCTTCCCACCGGAGCGGTACCTATTTATCTACTTGCACTTCGTGCTTTCGAACTGCTAGGTGGGCAGGAGCAGAGACCGAGCAACGGGAGCTCACCCCTTTGTGGGGATTCGAACCGCCAACCTTTCTGATTGGCAAGTCCTAGGCTCTGTGGTTTAACCCACAGCGCCACCCAAGTGTGGGGGTGGGGAAAACTAAACAGGAGGGAGCTCCAAAACAACCTAATGAGGACTGAGTTTGCCAAGTGGTTATGAAATGCTGACAACTGTTAGAGGGGAGAAGGCCTTTGTTGAATCTGTTTTTATTTATTAAAGTTGTCAGTCACTTTATCTTGCCCAGAGCAGACCAAAGCAACTTACAAACAAACAAACAGACCAAAAAAAGAAAGAAACCCCACATGCTGTTGTTGTTTAGTCATTTAGTCGTGTCTGACTCTTCATGACCAGACAGAGCACGCCAGGCCCTCCTGTCTTCCACTGCCTCCTGAAGTTTGGTCAAACTCATGCTGGTAGCTTCGAGAACACTATCCAACCATCTCATCCTCTGTCATCCCCTTCTCCTTGTGCCCTCCATCTTTCCCAACATCAGGGTCTTTTCCAGGGAGTCTTCTCTTCTCATGAGGTGGCCAAAGTATAGGAGTCTCAGCTTCAGGATCTGTCCTTCCAGTGAGCACTCAGGGCTGATTTCCTTCAGAATGGATAGATTTGATCTTCTTGCAGTCCATGGGACTCTCAAGAGTCTCCTCCAGCACCATAATTCAAAAGCATCAATTCTTCGGCGATCCGCCTTCTTGATGGTCCAGCTCTCATTAAAATGAGGTGGTGGCTGTGGAATGGAATGGAATGGTGTGTCCTAAAAGTAGGCAAAGTTCCAGCCAGCCAGGCATGAAAAAGGACACTTCACACCGCAACGTTTTTCTTGTGGGTCTCACTTGTCTTGCTTTAAACGAAGATTGGGGGACCTTGGACCCTCCAAACATTGGGAAACTGCAGCTCCCATCAGCCCCAGCAAGCATGGCTGCCAGTGGTGATAGCAGTTGCAGTCTGGCAATATCTGGAGGGCCAAAGGTTCCCCACATCCTTTGCCAAACTGTAATCTTACTTACGAAAAGAAGGACTGAGCATGTATTTCTCAAGCTGACTGGAGTGGGGTGGGCTTACTTACTTCCTGTTGCTCAGCCTGAACTGCGGCAGCAACATGGGATGCTATTTAACCTATTGAGCAATAAGGGCCTTCTGAAGTCTGAAGGCCAGGCGTAGCTGATCAAGATCTTCTGGATTACAACTCCCATTGTCCCCTACCATTGACTGTGCTAGCTGGGGATAATGGGAGCTGTGGTCCAAAAAACATATTGGGGGCACCACAATGGCTATCACTGCTGTAGTCCTAAATAAAAAGGATGTTTTATTGTTCTTAAGGTGACCTCATTGGCAAGTCCTAGTCAGTCTGCCTCCCACACCCCCAGGGACCCAATAAACAATTCAGCCCATTACAGATGCCACAGTCACATTCTTGCAGGCCACATGTTTTCCTAGCAAAATTAATATATAGATTAAATTCCTTCCAGCTTGCCTCTTGGGAATTGATCTGTGTTCTCTGAAATGGCATACTGGTTAATACCTGTTGTGTTCTCTGCTGTGATCTGAAACTACAAAGCTTAAGCCATCTATAATTTTGACCACTAAACAGGCAAGACATGGCTTCTGGAGGTTTCAGCACTTAATCCTTTCTTTCTTTCTTCATCTGCTCTTGTTTATCATACCAACTCGCTTTGATCATGATGCTTATCAGCAAAATTTGGAGTGAAGCAGCTGAGAATTTTGATATATTAAGGATGAGGCTCTCTGTTTCATCTTCCAGATCTGCTGATGCTTTTAACTAAAGCAAACAGGAGAATTCTTTCTTTGCTTTTATTGCTTCCTTCCTTCATAATGCACCAGGTGCATAAATTATCCCTCATGTACCTCCCTGTGCCTTCAATCAGTACTGATGCTCTCAGTCGGTTGTGTTGCCATATATTTCCCTCTTAAAAGCGAATCTGTATCAGAAATATTGGCATCTATTGCTTTTTCTTAATTTCCTACTATGCCTAGAACATTAGACACCCTAATATGCATTAAGATGGAATGAAGGGACTTCAGACCACTTAGTTTAACAAGGGGCAATTGAACAGGATTCAGTACAAGATGTTTTAAGTCCAACTTCTCTGGGGGAAAGGTCTAGCTTATGTGTTATTTGGTACAGGGGTTTGTGAGATGTTAGGGGATTGGTAGTACCTCTGGTGAGAGACACGTCACGCTCTTTCAGGGATAGTTGGTCCACCTTTGGTCCCCACCCTGCAGTCAGTTCTCACCTGTGGCTCCTAGAAGTTTTCAGCATGTGACAGCAGCCACACCCCAGGAATGGCTTTGACTGGCCAGCAAAACCAGGTAAAGGTAGCCAATGGGTCTCAAACCTTTAGTGCATTAGGAACTTCCCCTGCATGTGAAGTCAGGCTCCAGCAGATTGAGCGGATGAGACCACTAGTGGAACCAATGGTCGAGAAGGTGGTTTCTGCACATGAGGGGCAGATGGGGCTCATCAGATGTCAGCAAAGCTCAGATGATGACAGGAGAAGAAGAAGAAGCATAGAGGGAGAACAGTTAACAGCGGAAGGCATAGAGGAGGGGGGCAGCAGCAGCTGTAATCTGAGCTCTGAACAAAGGGGAGAGAAAGACAGGACCAGGCAGCTGTATGAGAGCTCCAATAGTGAGTCAGACGTTGGAATACAGGAAGCATTCTCTCCCAAATCTCGTAGGATCTCAAAAGTGGCCGAGAGGCGTGAATATACCGGAAGAGAAGGTGGGGGCTTCCATGCTGGGGAAGTGGGAGGAGCGCTGTCTGGGCAACTCCATCTTCTGGGGAGGACGATGAGTAGAGGAGCTCCGTCCTCGTTTGTTGTTTTAGCAATAAATCTGAAATAATTAACAGCCAGAGTCGTCTTGCGTTTATGGGAGAGACCAAGCCATAACATCAACCTGGGAACATAGCCCACCTAGGAGAAGAAAAACTCTGATCCTAAATGTCCTCTGCCTTGCAGAATATCTTTGGAAGGAGAAAAGGCTAAGGAGTAAACCCTATACAAATCCTGAGTGGAGTCCCTAAGATGGTTGGATGGCGTCTTGTACACCTCCTTCCTTCAACTCCTGCATCCAAGCTGGTGCCAAACATATTGCTCTGCTTTCCCTTGGACCATATCAGCAAGGTTGAGAGGGCGGCGCGGGACCTCCATACACACTGCCCAGCCTTGTGCCCAAGGGAGGTCACTTTGGTGTCAGCACACTGGTTTGACTTCACCCCTGGAAGTGCAATCCATTGCCTCCCAAGGCAGACGGTTGCCAAAAACTATTTGGTATGGTGCATCCAGACAAGCAAGAGGCAATATGTGCAGTTTAAGAGCACCTAAAGGTAAAGGTAAAGGGACCCCTGACCATTAGGTCCAGTCGTGACCGACTCTGGGGTTGCGGTGCTCATCTCGCTTTATTGGCCGAGGGAGCCGGCGTACAGCTTCCGGGTCATGTGGCCAGCATGACTAAGCCACTTCTGGCGAACCAGAGCAGCGCACAGAAACACCGTTTACCTTCCCGCCGGAGCGGTACCTATTTATCTACTTGCACTTGGCGTGCTTTCGAACTGCTAGGTTGGCAGGAGCAGGGACCCAGCAACAGGAGCTCACCCGTCACGGGGATTTGAACCGCTGACCTTCTGATCGGCATGTCCTAGGCTCTGTGGTTTAACCCACAGCGCCACCCGCGTCCCTTTAAGGGCACATCCCACCCAACTAAAAGTAAAGGAGGGCATAAAGAAAGGCCTTTGTGGGGTGTGGCCTACAGAGGGGGTGTGATTTGGAGAGAGGCTGGGTGTAGAGACCCAGAAGACCACTTTAAGCCCCCTGGACCCAAGTTTCCTCACCCCTGTGCTAAACCATAGTGTGCCCATCAGGTTCTGTTTTTCCTTTTTGACCTCCCTGCTCCCTTCCCTTCCTATGTTGCATCTTCACTTTGGCTGTGAGGATGGATGTTTTCTTTCTCTTTCACACCCCATCCCCGATTCTGTGTCAAGCACTTAGATCAGTCTAAAGCACTAAAGCAATCCATCACCACCACCGCCATTTAGCAGGGTGGGTTCGTTTTATGAATACAAACAAACTTATGCCCACAGTTAAAGAAAAAGAAGTTGTCTAGGGATTAGGGTTGCCATGCTGTTTTCTGCAAAGAGCTGCTGTGCATTCCCTGGCTATATGGCAGGCAGAAGCTCAGCAAACTCGTGTGTGTGTGTGTGTGTGTGTGTGTGTGTGTGTGTGTACCCCCCCCCATGCCTGTTGTGCAGCTCAAAGCAAAGGAGCTCTTGAGAGAGAGGATAAACCCTATGGAAGGCAATTCTGGAAGCAGCCAAAAGGCAGACCCCAGGCCTTCCCATTCCCTTTCGCGTAGGCAGACCTCATTTAATAAATCTGTTATTTTGGCGCTTTTCCACAGCAATGCTCTCGGTTCTGCCCACAGCACCACAAATCCTGTCTGCCGCTAGAAAAGGGATGTGGAGGTGTGAAGTTCCCACTGTGTGTAATCCAGCTCTTGAAGGGTTATTTCAAAACCTCAGAATCTGAATTTTTTAAATACCGGGTCACCCAGGCCCATTTCGACACCCGCCTCAAGGATCATGGGGTTGTTGTTTTTTTCAAAAAACTTCATTTTGAGGCTTTAAGGTTGGAGAAATCTGTCCGGCATAGTGGATGTTGCTCTTCTGCAAAATATTACATCCTTCCCTTTCCAAATCAACAACAACAACAATCCAACAGTATTCTCTGACAGGCAATGCTCCCTTTGACAAAATATCTTAACTCTTTCCTTTGAATTCAAGCAAAGAATGCATTTTGGATTTTCGGAGATTGCACAGACTTAATCCCTTCTCCACAGAGGAAAGACAAAAAAAACCCCAACAACTGCAGAAATGGCATATTCTGTTACACTGTCATCCGCATAAAATATTGTTTGGACTCCAGGCCGATTGCTTCAGGAAATTATTGATGAGAGCAGCTGTTATTCCACAGTAAGAGGAGGCAAGTTCTCTTCTTTCCAAGCAGGGCACTTTTGAGCTACCTTAAGTTGATAATCATGCCACAGAGGCATGCAAGATTGGATTTTAAATTACAGAGGGTGGGGTGAGAGGAGAGAGAAAATGCTCAGGAAAAGCATCTCTTTATAGACTTCCCTTCAGAACTTCTGCAAAGGCTTTGGGCCACCGCCCTGCCCTTTGAAGGCTCCGCTGGAAACAAAAATGAAAATTCAGAGCGTAAGATACACACTACAATCAGTATCCAACTTTCAGATGCACTGCTGCTGAGCCGAACACTGTAATTACAATTATAACCCTGTGATGCTTTGTGCATAAATTATTCAAATTAAACCACATAGATTATTCAAATTTTATCTGCAAGAAACACTTCTTTAACACACGCACGCACGTGCACTCACAAAATCCCAGCTAACAATAATGTGATGTACAGCTCATTGCTACAAAATGTCAAACCATTAAAGGCTTGAGTTAAAGAATAATCTGCTTTCAGAACCGGCGGTCACTACACAAAAGAAACTGACTTATTTCCAGTTGAATTAATTCTGCAACGGGCTTTCTTTCTGTTCGGCTTCAGAGCACAGACTGGCAATACTTGGGTGTTCAGAGTAGAAATGATAATTTAATGGAAAGAGCATTGGAAGACCATGAACTGAGATGACGATGGCGGAGTTGGGGCGGGGGGGAGAGAAATGGCTCAGGTTGCATTCTAATGTGAATCTACCCACTTAGCTTTTCCCAAAACAATATGCAAACTCAAACACAGCTGTCAGATGCCGGTGTGGTTGCTTGAGAGTAAACAGGCAAGACTCCAACCTGTGATGGCCTGGGAATCTGATTCAGAATCTGAACCTGAGGAGTCCCAGCCTGCACAGGAGTCCCCGCCTCCAGGGCCGGCTGAGCCGGGGCAGGGCTTGAATCTGAAGGGCCTGCACCTGTGCCGGATCCTCAGGAGCAGACACCAGCTGAATCTGCTCTGGCTCCGGAGGTGATCAAGGACCCATTGCCTGCAGGTGCTCCACTCTCAGCCCTGTCAGAAGAAACTGAGGTTGCCTCTGGGTCCAGTAACCCTCCAGCCTCTCTTGAGCTGCAGAGGCTCAGGGCAGAGAGGCGGAGGGAACTAAGTTCTCTCAGGAGGAGTGCTCGCCTTAAGGCAGGAGAGGCGGGTCACCTGTGGGCCAGGACCGCCCTAGGCCCCAAAGGAGATAAAAGCCAGTCAGCTCAGTCCCAGGTTGCGGGAGCAACATCGTTGGTAACCTCTTCCTGCCAGCACCCTGTCCTGCTCTTTCTGAGTTCCTGACCACGTCTGGCTCCTTGCCTTGGACCCCGCTTCACCCTTGATGGACAGCCTCCATACCCTCGACCTAGGACCGGACTCAGACCACACCGCACGGTAACACCCCCCCCCCGGGACCAGCACACCGCCCCTCCCTGTGCCGAAGCCTACTGCGCAGAATGGGCGCTGGCAAGGGCGTACTTCCCGTCTCTCCTGCTTGCTCAGGCTCGGTGTTGAGGCTTTCCCTATCATCCTCTGGTCCCTGCTCCTCTTATCCACTGGAGGTTGGGGTTTCCTCCTCGCCGGAAGATGAACTGCTTCACAAGATTTTCAGAGGCTCCCTATAACACAACTGCCCTTCCACCTCTCGCCTCTGAGCTGATGGCAGTTCCCTGACAACAGCTATCCATTCAAATTTGCACTTCTCCAAATAATGGGCCCAGTGTGCATTTTATTAACAAATACAACAATTCATCTATGGGGAAACTGCATACAATAATGTGTATATTAGCAAAAATGTGTACTAAAATACTGATGAATTTCCGTGAAGATTTCTTGGGGGGGGGGGGTCATAAACTGATGCGGAAAACTGAACTTACAGTTGGAAAAAATTAGAAACTGAGACAAACCAAAATGGACAGAATTGTCCATCCCTGGTTGAGATTCTGATTCAGTTACAAGTTTCCTTCTGTGTCATTGGACTTCTACAATGTATATCTTGTGCAACCTTGTTGACAGGCTTGCTCCCCTGTGGCCGTAATGAGCAGATCAGATGAAAGGGAATTCTTACCAGTTAGTTTCTTTAATAAACACAGCGAAGGACAAAAGAAAGCATCTAACTAGAATGGTGGTGCTCCCAAGTGAGTTCACTCCCCCCTCCGTTTCTATTAATCTATGTCATGCCTATGTCTTGTAATCTGAATTTGTAACCTCTGTGCTTTCTGTTCTGACACTTTCTGAGCTCTCCTGGACTTTGGGGAAGGGGGGTGGATGCTATCCAGAGACTGTGGATCTGTTAACGCTCTCTCTTCTAGTGTTTCTTCTGCTAGCTGTTCCCCATCCAGTATTCCCCAGCTTCTGCCTTCTGAACTATGCCCCTCTGCAAACCGCTGTTCCAATTCTACACTGTCCTGCTGCTTCTGGGAAGATTCAGGATCAGGAAGAGGGGGGTTAGTTCCCACCATTCTTCCTCGGTGCAGCCAGCCCCTGACATCTTTACCAGCTGTAATTCCTGCAGCCATCAGAAATGCCACTGCCAATCACTGATCAGCACCAGTCCAGCCTGACATTATTGCTGCAGGTTACCAACCGGGCTTCTGAAGCATCAAGCACTTCCACCGTCAATATTTTGTACACAAATTATTTAGCAGCGAGAGGCAGAGAACACCCAGCTGTGTGAGAGAAAGAGATGAGAGGATCACTTGTGAAACTTACAGTGCCTCATCTCTCAAGGTCCTTTATTGTTAAGCCTCAGTGGCAAGATATTGTTTTCTCTTCCTTCCATGTCCTCTTCACTGGATGGATGCATGCAGTTGAGGCGTATTGAAGAAGCAATGCAGAGAGAGGACGTACCCCTTTAAAATCAGCCAGTTATCACTTTTTGGCTTCTTGGCATGCTTGCTTCTGCCATCTGCTTGCACATTTATTTTAAAACAACATGCAGCAAAAATAAATGAATGTTAAGGTCTCCAGTCAAGTGCACGGCAACAGATGTATGATGGCAGAAAGACCTGTAAATATCTCGATAAAAATGGAAACCAACGTGTTTGTTCTCTACATAGACCAGGTCAGCACTGATCGTGACCCGCCAAGCCAAACACACCTACCAGCCATTAAAAGTGACTTGAACAAACACAAACCCCCTGTGTTGCAAAATGTAACCATCTACAAAAATGCAAAAGCAACACGCTGGCTAATAACTGTTAGCGAATATATAATCGGTTAGGATGTCATTCAAAATATACGAATAAGCCACTTCAAAATGATGTATATATCATACAACGCATCTCACAAAATATACAAGTAACTACAAGCTGTTATTTGTATCAGAGTCAAAGAAAGAATCAAACTAATCAATGAATAGCAAGGAACGCCAAGCCGTTTCTCAAAGGAAGACACCTCGCAAAAGTCTCAAAAGGACAGCATATCCGGAATAGTTCAACTGTTTTGGAATAAAGTCTTCATCAGCGAATAATTATCAATGAAATATACACACTACTAGGGATCAAGCTAGTGGATCAGTGAGCACTGATGAAGACTTTATTCCAAATAAATAAATAAACATTGTGGAATATGCAGACTTTTGTGAGAAGTCTTCCATTAAAAGTGACCTGGTAGATGTTTGACAGACTCTGGCCTCTACTGTCCCCAATGTTTTATTATTTATACCCTGCCCATCTGACTGGGTTGCCTCAACCACTCTGGGTGGCTACCAACATATATAAAAACATAATAAACATTAAACCTTAAAAACTTCCCTATACAGGGCTACCTTCAGATATCTTCTAAAGGTTGTATAGTTACTTATCTCCTTGGCTCAGGGGTCACATAACTCCATACCCTCCAATATTTCTGCGATGAAAATAGGGACATCTTAAGGGGAAATGGGATAGATCAGAAACCAGGATGGCTTCTGTAAATCTGGGACTGTCCCTGGAAAAGAGGGACACTTGGTGGGTCTGGGATGTGCTGACATCACATCCTTTGTATTATTAAATATTTTCAGGTGCCTGGCTAGTTCTACATACGGAGCATTGGTCCAGCACTTGCTCGCAAATGCTGCTGAAGTGAACAATCTCCTTGAATGAATTGAAAAATCACCTCTTTCTTCTGCTGTGATTGTTCAATTCATGGGAAGAAGCAGGGGATCTTACGTGAGTGGATTGTTCAACCATGACTCTACACACACGGGTAGCCAGCTCATGTGAGCAGGTCTCCTGTGGGAAGCAGCAGCTATTTTATGCCAGAATCCGCTGGTTGTGACTACTGCGAAAGCAATTAAACGGATATGTCTATTAGGAAGAGAGATGCTGAGGGATTTTGTTTGCTTAAACAAAGCAGCCATATTTGCACTTCCTGAACTAATATGTAGAATTGCAGTTGTCCTTCGGTTTCCAGACTTCTCCCAATTTTGTCACATACCAAGGTGCAAACATAAAAAAAACCCACACCTCTCATTTTAAAATACATACATTTTTTAGGGTGTGTGTACAAAAAATGTGTATTTTAGGGCATATTTGGGGGGGGGAATAATGCAAATTTTCATGCATTTAAAAAAAATCTAGATTCAGGTAGGTAGCCATGTTGGTCTGACGCAGTCAAGTAATAATAATAATAATAATAATAATAATAATAATGTCTAGTAGCACCTTAGAGACCAAGAACATACTTAGTTGGTCTCTAAGGTGCTACTGGACAATTTTTTTATTTTTATATATATTTAAAAAAATCTACTCATTGATATAGAAATGGGACAGAACAGGATTATGAGCACATGCGAGACTGACATGAGTCATACTGATTCATCTATCACTAGTTCGGAATACAGGCCACAGTTCCCTTTGCTTCCCCTCTCTCCGACACTGCAAAAGGCAGTAGCTTTTCCTGTGTTGTAATAACTCCATTGCAGATGTTGTTGTTATCTTTCTTTCTTTTTTAATTACAATGAACGCTCTTTAAAAGCTGTCGAGGTTCACAGGGTTTGTTTTGTTTGTTGGCAGTTCAATTTTTAACGTCAATTCAAGAATGCGTCAGACGCAAGCCTCAGAATGTGTACTATAAACACAGAAAACCCAAAACAAACATCACAACAGCTCATAGCCTATGATTAGGTGTTAATTATGAACAGGGAAGGCAACTAATACATTTGTCTAATCAGGTCTCTCTTCCGCCAAATACCTGCTGGACAGATTGTGCGTTTTAAGCAATCACCTAGAACTATAAGGAGATCAGGCCAGACACACCTCAAAAGGAAGGGGAAAGCACATGCAAGGAGCCACCACTGAAAAGACCCTATCCTGAACCCTCAAATCACATACCATTTCCTATCAAGGGACCACCAAGAGAGCCTCATCTATTGATCTTAAAACATGGGAGGTGAATATGGAAGAGGGCCTTGTTGCAGATATTTGGTTCTTGCATATAACAAAATACCATACTTTTCCATATATAACACACCCCTGTGTTATATACGCCCCTGTGAATTTTGGGGGACCCAAAATTCAGAAAATGGAGGGGAGATTCCCCAAAATTGTTGAGTTTTTGGGAGGAGGATTGCCCAGAGATGTTAAGCTATTTTTAGGGGGGAATGACAAAAAACACTCACCCGCCAGCCCGACAATGATGCTCTCACACATCGCCAAAGCAACCTATCCTCTGTCCCATCGCCGAAAAAGGCAACAAATAGCCCACCCAACTGCCGCAGTGACAGCCAATCAACACCAGCCCTTGCCCTAGCCACCAGTAAGAATCCCCAACTCGCAGCAGCAACCAATCCCACATCCCCACAATGCACTACCCATGTATAAGACGACCCATAATTTTGAACATGATTTTTCAATTTAAAAAAAACATAGTTTTATATACAGAAAAGTACGGTACTCCATTTATAAAACTACCCAATTTTAGTTCTGCCTTGGGTGTGTGTTTCATTGTAGCCTTATTGGAGTTCACCAATTGGGTCTGCGTTGCTCCTGGACAGGAGGAAGGAAGTCAAATGACACCGAGGTTGGTTCAAAGAAACAGTTTATTCTGCTCTCCGGATAGCAGAAGGCACTTGCGTGGTCAGGCCACAGCAAGTCCAAAGAAATGAGAAGTTTCATGCAGTATATATATCCTCCAGGCACCCTCTCCCTCCCTCCCCAGGAATCCAACCACGTCAGCCTATGTACGCAGGTTGACATCACATATATTCCTGCTGTGGTATTCTTAACCATAAAAGGGTATTCCTTCCTGTACTTCTGACCACAAAAGGATCTTCCTTCCTGTACTTCTGACCATAAAAGGATCTTCCTGTTCCTACTCTTATCTTGGAGCAAGAGGTCATCATCTCCGAGAACACACTCTGGCGCTGTTCCCAGACTGGGTCTGTGCGTCTTTGTTGTCAGGACATAAGATAAGGCACAGACGTGTCTTCTCTGTTCTACTGGTCAAGTCAAGGCTTTGCTTGCCGTCACAAACTGATAAAGGAGAGGGCTCTGAGCATTTGTTTATACAGCTGAGCCTTTTGGCTCAAGAGCTCAAGTTTATGCATTTTAGAAATGCTAAGAAGAAAAGGGGGGTTCAAGTCAGTTTTAAACTGACTGCACAGAAACCCATTCCTTCATCATGAAAATATATTCCTCAAGGTCGAAATGCCTCCTGTTCTAAACTACACACACACCACCCGCAGTTGTTTAGATCAGTGTTTCCCAACCTTGGGCCTCCAGCTGTTTTTGAACTACAACTCCCATCATCCCTGCCTAGCAAGACCAGTGGCAAGGGATGATGGGAATTGTAGTCCAAAAACAGCTGGAGGCCCAAGGTTGGGAAACACTGGTTTAGATGTTTCCATAAAAGCAAGTCTCCTTCTCTCCATCCCATCAAAGTTCTTTTCCATGCTGCAGTTTGTTCTGCTTCTTCTGGCAGGGACAAAGAGAGACGTTGTTTGTTTATTCGTTTAAAAAAGAAAAAAAAGGAAATGGAAGATTTCTCCCTCTTCCTAATAGTTGCAGCTGTTTCCTACCTAAAAGCGCAAGGACTCTTCAAAATAAGAAGGAAGGGAGTTTTTCTTCCAAGAAAGCATCAATAATAAATCAACAAGAATAATAAATGAACATTGAGGAAAACATAGCTTTGCGAAGCTGGATTCCCTTCGAGTCTTAGCGGAGCATTTAAGAAAAAAAATTCAGAACAATTTGGACGTGTGATCTGATTATTTGTCTACATTACAGTAATTAGCATAAATAGCAAAAAAAAAAAATAAGTTGGAAGAACATGGCTCAAACAGCAGACAATAAACGCTTTCTCCTGCCATTTGTTACCTCAGAGTCAATGAGTTGCACAGCTGCTTAACATTTCTAATGCTTCAAATGAAAAATAATTATCCTAACACATTTGCTGCAGTCCAACCACCAATGCAGTCAAACCTCGGTTGTCGAACGTAATCTGTTCTGGAAGCCCGTTCGGCTTCCAAAACGTTTGACAACCGAGGTGCGGCTTCTGATTGGTTGCAAGACCTTCCTGCTTTCAAGCAGAACCCGCGTCAGACGTTTGGCTTCCAAAAAATGTTCAAAAACCAGAGCATTTACTTCTGGTTTTTTGGCGTTCGGGAGCCGAAACGTTCCAAAATGGAGCCGTTCAGGTACTGAGGTTTGACTGTATTTATCCAACACCCAATAGACATGCTTGGATTTTACCCCTGTTGGGCAAGCAGTAGCTTTTGAGAGATCTAAGGATGCGTACAGAGGGCTGGCCTGGGAGGTTTTCACAACCAATAGTAATAATAATAATAATAATTTATTATTTGTACCTCATCCATTGTCTGGGTTGCCCCAGCCACTGTGGGTGGCTTCCAGCATATGCAAAAGCATAAGAAAACATTAAACATTTAAACGTTAAAAAACTTCCCTATACAGGGCTGTCTTCAAGCGTCTTCTAAAGGTTGTATAGTTACAGAACTCCTTGATATCTGATGGGGGGTGTTCCACAGGGTGGGCGCCATTACCGAAAAGGCCCTCTGCCTGGTTCCCTGTAGTTTAGCTTCTCACAGTGAGGGAACCGCCAGAAGGCCCTCGGAGCTGGACCTCAGTGTCCGGGCTGAACGATGGGGGTGGAGACGCTCCTTCAGATATACTGGACCAAGGCCATTTAGGGCTTTCAAGGTCAGCACCAACACTTTGAATTGTGCTCGGAAACATACTCTAGGTTTGAGCAGTGATTCGCTCTCAGCCATTTTTGAGGTGGCAGAGTCTCCACAAGGTAACTGTCCCCTGCAATTACTAGACAACAAACAACTGTTGGAAATGGACACACATCTGACACACATCACAAGCTACCACATTCTGAAAATGCCAAGCATTTTTTCCCCAAGTAGTGGTGACTAGCAACAGATTCACAACAACATGCAGTTTGTGCTTCCTACATCTTCTATCTGCCTCAAAGGCCCTGAAGGCTGCTGCCTAGCTCTGCTTATAAGCATCAGTGTGAATCTGCTTATTTTTTACTGAGCGGGGAGGAAGAGGGGATATCAGAAAGAGAGAGGGGGGAAGGGGTGTCAGAAAGAGAATACAGAGAACATAGATAATTAAATATTTATTTCTACCTTTGGTTTAGATAACAATTTGATAAGTTTTGGCAACAAGTCAATAATGAATATCTGAAGTATGGAGTGGGTGGGAAGTTGTACGTAAAGTAAGAAGATATTCTTATTATATTATGTTACATATTTTCTCTCTCTTCTTTTATCTCTTTCTTAATTGATCTGTTTTATAACTTTGTATTAATGGATGATGATGAACGTTTCCTTTGTTCATTTCATTTAAGCAAATAAATAAATAAATAAATAAATAAATAAATAAAGTATAAAGAAGGTGGTCTTCCCATGGGAAGAGAAAGCTGCCATCTTGTTTTTTTTCTCCCTTACTTTAAATCTCTGAAATAAACTGAAATGGTGGGAGAGAAAAAATGAATCCTGGGTACTGTAGTTTTTTAGGGATGCTGGGAACTTCAGCTCTGTGAGGGGTAAGCAACTTCTCAAGAATTTTGGGGGGAAGCCATGTGCTTTAAGTGCATGATGCACACACAACCCCAGATGGGGAAATAGCACAGATTGGAAGAGTTGAACTCCCCTTTCCCCTGTGCTTGTATTGAGGGGGGGGGGGAATTGCTTGCCAAAATGCGTACAGCAGGACAAATGCAAACTAAAATGCTGATGAACTGCCACAAGGACTTAAAAACAAAGAATCATATGCTGATGTGCTGAGCCAAATTTAGCAATGAGAGAATGGGAGACACTGAAATTGACTGATTCATCCATCCCTAATGGGGGGAAAAAACAGTAAGCTGGCAGAGAAGGAGTGGATCATTCCCTCATTCCTCCACAAATCCACTTGATCAAAGGAAACCCCCAACATACAAGATGTTGCTGGCTGTGCAAGAGGAGACTATTGACCAACATCATATTTAATTAGGGTCATTAGCACATGGAATTGTGAGCTGGATTGTGGCCAAAGAGCATTGGGCAAATACTTGTATTGGATCTTGGGGGGGAAAGTGATGCGAATAACAGAAATCTCACAAAGGAGGGAGAGTGATAAACATGCGGCAACAGCGGAAGGCCGGCAGTTAATGCTGGATGTTGAGATGAGCCTGTCATAAATCTGGCTAAGCAGTTCCTAATAGTGGCAGAAATCACTACAAACGAGGAGCTCTGAATTAGGGCAGAGATTAAAGTCGGGGACAAGAGCTCACCCATCAGCTGCTGAGTAATGGAAATGACGCTAATTGAAATTCTGGTCGCTTAATCCCCCTCTCCCCACCACCCCCACCACAACCCTTTAATAGAAACAATTATAAAATGCAAATACCGACGAGCTGCAAATACCCCACACTGCCGACGTATAATTTCCGAAATAAAATGCTGGGCATCTTCCACAAATAAAGCGCTTGATGTCCATCTCCTGCCCATTGATTTAGGATTAGGTAAAATACTTGCATGGACATGTTGCAAAGGGGCTTTACTAGGCGAAAGCAAGCTTAGTCCTTCTGAATGAAACATCAGGATGTGATGAAAGACAGGGCTCGGCGCACGGAAGCCCTTTAAGAACACCTGCAAATCTAATTTCTCATCCTGTTTTTATCTGTGGATGAATGGAGGGCCAAATCCCGACTCCCACGAGGCCTCCTTTCCGTTCATTCAGCAATAGATGATGGTCAGGGATTAACAGAAGGAGTGAGAGAGAGAGAGCAATGTTTGCAAGAGCTTGGCAAGCTCCCATCCTCTTCTGGAATGTGCCAATCTGGTCTCCTGGACACCTTGCAACTGAAGAAAGGCAATGTTTACACCTTCGTTGCCTCCTTCCATTGCCTCATGCATTTGAAACTAGGATGAGTATATTTTACCAATAGGTGGGATGCAGTGTAGCTGAAATTAAGAATTAAATGGGAGAGATGTTAACATGACCTTAACTCTCCCACTAAAATCAACAGGGCTTAAAAGCACTTGACTCGGTCAAACTCCTCCTGTCCTGATATGCTTTTTTTTCTCCTGCCCTCACACCTGCCTGTTCCAATCTTGATACTTTTTAATCATCAGGACAGAATGGCTATTGAACCCTTATTGTCTCCTAGGATTCCCCTTTCTTCATTAGTCTCTCTTTCTATTAGCTTTTTATAACCTCATATCCCATTCATCCTTCCAGACAGCTTCCATTAAATCCCTTCAATTAGCTGTTCCATCCTTCCTTGCTTATTTAAGATGATTGCGTGCAAAGGAAGACAAAATTCTGGTCTCTTTAGAAGTTGCACTTAGAATCATAGAATCTTCGAGCTGGAAGGGACCCAAGAGTCATCTAGTCTAACTCTCTCCAATGCAAGAATCTCAACTAAGGCATCCATGACAGATGGCCATCCAACCTCTAGTTGAAAACCTCCAAGGAAGGAGAGCCCACCATCTCTTGTGGGAATCTGTTCCACTGCCAAACAGCTCTTACTGTGAGAAAGCTTTTCTGAATATTTAGTCCTAATCTCCTTTCTTGTAACTTGAAGCCATTGCCTTGAGTCCTACCTTCAAGAGCAGGAGAAAACAAGCATGCTCCATCTTCCATGTGAAAGCCCTTAAGATATTTGAAGATGGCTATCATCTCTCCTCTCAGTCTCCTCTACTCCAGGCTAAACATACCCAGCTCCCTCAAGCACTCCTCATAAGGCTTTGTTTCCAGATGCTTGATCATCTTGGTTGCCCCCCTCTGCACACATTTCAGCTTGTCAGCATCCTTCTTAAATTGTGGTGCCCAGAATTGGTCACAGTATTCCAAGTGTGATCTGACCAAGGCAGAATAGAGCGGTACTATTACTTTCCTTGATCTGGACACTATACTTCTGTTGATGCAGCCTAGAATAGCGTTAGCTTTTCCCCCCTGTTGCACCACACTGTTGACTAATCTTAAACTTGTGGTCCACCAAGACCCCTAGATCCTTTTCACATGTGCGGCTAGTAAGCCAGGTGCCCCCTGTCCTATATCTGGTTCTTCCTGCCTAAGTGCCAGACCTTACATTTGTCCCTATTGAATTCCATTTTGTTAGCTTGCACCCAGTTCTCCAAACTGTTAAGATCATTTTGAATTATGATTCACAGAACAGAGACTTTCAGGTCCTGCAGTTACACATGAACAATGAGGCTTTTGGTGGCTGCTTAGATACGATGCCTGTGTTCTGCCTCTGCTGTTGACGGAGTCACAAGTAGGTTGTACTTAGATCCTGCCTGTGGGGCTTCCCATAGGCATCTGATTGGCCATTATGAGAACAGGATGCTTGACAATGCGAGCCTTTAGTTTGAATTAGTAGGGCTGTTCTTAGGTTCTTACGCAGTAGGGCAGAAGGTGAAAAGCTGGACCTGCTAAAATTCCTTCCTCCTCACACCAGGAAGAGGAACAAGTGCCCCGTCTTCATTGCAGTGTTGCTGTTATTTTACCTCATCATCAACAAGTGTTGCAGACCCACAGAGGTACTGGCAACACTTAACAAGCAATGTGCAGATCAGGACCCTGGCCAGCTCCTTGTGGAGCAAGCTGAACAGCACAGAGTGGAAAGGTAAGGATGTTGCTCCTTAGGGGAAGCAATTTTTTAAATGCAGTCATACAGTGGTACCTCAGGTTACATAAACTTCAGGTTACATACGCTTCAGGTTACAGACCCGCTAACGCAGAAATAGTGCTTCAGGTTAAGAACTTTGCTTCAGGATGAGAACAGAAATCATGCTCCGGCGGCGCGGTAGCAGCAGGAGGCCCCATTAGCTAAAGTGGTGCTTCAGGTTAAGAACAGTTTCAGGATAAGTACAGACCTCCGGAACGAATTAAGTACTTAACCTGAGGTACCACTGTACCTCGGGTTACAGACGTTTCAGGTTGCGGCGTTTTTTTCAGGAAACTGACCGCCGAAACCCGGAAGTACCGGAATGGGTTACTTCCGGGTTTTGGTGGTCGCGCATGCGCAGAAGCGCTAAATCGCACTTTGTGCATGAGCACTGAATTGCAATCCGCGCGTGTACAGACGCGCAACTGCGGGTTGCGAACGTGCATCCCGCACAGATCACATTCGCAACCCAAGCGTCCACTGTACCGAACTACCTTGGAGGGAGTTCATGTCATCGTTTCCTGTTGCTCACCAGAGTCCAAAGGGCATTTTCATCCCCATTTTCAAAGCACGTGGGTAGTGTGGCAGTAGCTGCATTTTCGAGCTGCTTCATATGGTTAGAAATGTTGGACCATCTTCACCAACTGAGTTTGCGCAGCGACTGGGGCGATAGAATAAAAACTTGCCCGCAATATCTTTGCTTACTTTTATTTTTAAATAATAATCAAACAGCTGCAAAAACACCCCTTCTCACCACCTTTCCTCAAACAGTACTCAACAGCACTCTATAACAGTATTCCTATAACAGTACACACTACACCACTTTATCAACTTAAATACAGTTTTCAAATAAACAATTACCCTATCACATCGCTGCATTCGGTGCAGCAGGTAAACTCCCCCTGCTAATTAGTTAACTTGTTAAGATACCTCAGATGTGCTGAATTGTCAAAAGCTCACAGATATGCTGCTATGCAGGTTATAATTACAAAAACCCACCTCTGAGTAGCCCCATTGACCACATTAATATCAAGAAAACCCAACAAGAAAAGCATGTTTAAGAAAGAAAGGAAAAATGCAGGCAGCCCTAGGACCAGCTTGGAATTGTAGAGTTGGAAGAGAGTCATCCGGTTCAACCCCATGCAATGCAGGAATCTCAGCTAAAGCATCCATGGCAGATGGACATCCAACCTCTGCTTTAAAACCTCCAAGGTAGTAGGTTCCCGATGGAGACCATTCCACTGTCGAGCAGCTCTCATTGTCAGAAAGTTTTTCCTCATCAAACTGTAAGTGGCCATTCAAAGCAAGGGCAGACCAATCTACCGTAATCTTATTCATTCCAATGCACATTTCTCTCTGAGCAAGTTCCTTGTCCTCTGTTTTCCCCCCCCCATCCCCTCTGCCATCAGGAATTGAATGACACCATCTTGAAATTGAGCTGATTTTGCTCCCACAGTCTCAACACCCCGGGGCTGATATCCTCAGGGTAACCACAGCAAAGGTCAAGTCCTCCAAAGTCTCTCAATACCTGCATAACCGTTCCTCTCAAACTGCTGTAGAAAATCACTCCATGGATTCTCCTTGAAGGCTATCATTTGACTTCTCTATAGAATCCAGGCGTTCCATGGGACCTTCTGATTTATCCCCCTCCAGACACTTTTCCCAGTCCCTTTGATGGTTTGATATTACCACCCCCACTTCTGGATTCTAGTCAAATGGCGCTTGCACAATGTTGCCAGTGGTGGAAGTGGTGATGAACTGTGTTCAACCCAATGGTGTACAAGAGCAACACAAATGCAATTATTTCAACTGCATGCCTGGGGAACTGGGCTTCTTTCAGCTGCTCCAAGGCAGGCAGCAGTGAGCTCTTTGATTCATTAGACAGGATCTCAACCGAAGAAACGAGGAAATCACTCAGGTACCTCTTGATCATTTTAAGTCGTTTTCCAAACATGAGATGGTGAATGGTTCAATGCCCCAGCAAAGAAAGCGGCCAGACTCACAGGCCTCAGAACAGCTGTGCGCTGTAGACAAGCCAGAGCAGTTGGGCACGCTAGGCAACATGGCACAATAGGAAGCTGGCATTCACAAATGGGGGATGTTTGTGATGAACCATTGAGAAAGAGTTTAACTTAATTCCCTGCCGGGCCTCCCACTCACACAGCTGTATAGGTTTATCCTCGTATCTTTCTTTGTGAAGTGCAAAGGATTGCATATCCCATCCGATTATTTTCCTCTCTTTTAAGGATTAACTACAAAGCAAAACATGCAGCAAAGGAATTCTTCATTCACCAGGAGAGAGAGAAATCATGAATAAACACCCAAGTGTTGCTGCTGTTGTTTTGCATCTGGTGTCTTCAAAGCAGTATCTAGGATCAGTATCTAATGTTGGGAAACTGTGTACGTGCAGCTACTCACACAGAGTCAATTAAGGTTTGGCAGACAGCCAGAAGGTCATGTGAAAGAGTAAGTCTGCCTGGTGATAACAGAGGCATGGAGACCGCTCCCTGATTGGTCAAGCTCTCTCAAAGGAGTGATAATTAATGGCCTACTAACTGTTAGTTCAGTGTTCGTGTTCAGAGTTCTGTGTCAGTGTAGGAGTTGTGAGTTGTGTATGAGAGAGCAAGCTAAAGATCCGTGTTCTGCTCCTGTAAATAGTCCACTATATATAATAAACACCTAACTACAAGTTCCTGGTTCCTGCTTCGTCTATCCTGTCTGCAGCCAAGTCGCCAATTGCTTCCGTGGATTCTGCGTTTACACTGCTAGGTCCGGCTAAGGTCCTGCAACTAGTTGGAAAGTTGTGAAACACCAAATAGGTTTTGCCAATATCTAATATCAAAGGCGGTATCCAGGACCAAGCTTTTCCCTAGAGGCTGCCTCATGGCAGGGGGAGAGGGAATTCATTGGGGTCTGGACTTAGAAGGAGCACTCACACTTTACACCGCGGGTGCCGTTTGCGCGGTCACGTGTAGAGCTTCGGACCCCTGGGAACTTACCAGTTTGTATGGGCTGGCCTGCCTCTCAGTGTTATTCTTTGGAGGTTCATGCCCAGCCTCAGTTAGTCAACTGCTGGGAGGTGGGGCCAGTTGCATAAATAGGGGGTGGGGCCGGCAGCAGCCAGGCAGTTGGCTCTGGAGCTTCACCCGCCCAACCCTCCCTTTGTTTAACGTTTCTTGTTCACAGGTTAACCTTTTCCTTCCTGTTTAGTGGGCATTGCTACGGTCTTTTGACTGGTTGCTGTTGAAGAACCGGGAAGAAATTTTCCTGCATTGGCAGGTTTTGTCTTCCCCGTAGCAATTTGTCACAACTTTGGCGGTTTAAGGCCTTGGGTGGAATCCTTTAGTCTTTTCTTCCCTAAAATAGGGGGGGTGAAATGGTGATACCCCCCCTGCGCGGTGGTGATTCCAGGGTCCCCTCTTAAAGGGGTTGTAATATTGGTATCACTGGCCATACACTAAAAGGTCGTCAGCGAACTACCCTGCATGCAGGGATATGGGCTGGGCTGCCTGCGTACACATGCTTCTTGCAGTGCACCCCATATCCCATTTACCATGAGGAGCCCCAGTTTCCCCAGCTGGGGGGCTGGGAGGGATACAAGCCCAAGGCCTAAGCCAAGGTCTTCCTGCATTTGAAAGTTTAATAAAGTTGTGGCCAAATTTTAATTCCATAACACGTTGTCCTGAGTCGTTAGTCCTTTCTGGTGGTCCCTGGGGGCTGGGGCAGTTGCTGCTTGGTCATGCAAAACAGCATTTCCAGGGAAGCATTGGTATCAGGAGGTTTTTGACAGGTGACTGGAAGCAACTATAGGATAGGCTCTTCAGTTCATCCCAGAATTCTGCCCCACACACCTTGTGATTTCCATTTCTTATAGCACTTCTAATTACTTGGTTACAATAATAATAATGTTATTTATTTATTTATTTATTTATTTATTTATTTATTTATACCCCACCCATCTGGCTGGGTTTCCCTAGCCACTCAGGGCGGCTTCCAACAGAATATTAAAAACCACGATATAACATCAAACATTAAAAACTTCCCTAAACAGGGCTGCCTTCAGATGTCTTCTAAAAGTCATATAGTTGTTTATTTCCTTGACATCTGATGGGAGGGCGTTCCACAGGGTGGCACCACTACTGAGAAGGCCCTCTGCCTGGTTCCCTGTAGCTTAGCTTCTCACAGTGAGGGAACCGCCAGAAGGCCCTCGGAGCTGGACCTCCGTGTCCGGGTTGAACGATGGGGATGGAGATGCTCCTTCAGGCATACTGGGCCGAGGCCGTTTAGTGCTTTCAAGGTAAGCACCAACACTTTGAATTGTGCTCGGAAACATACTCTTTAGGTTTGAGCGGTGATTCGCTCTCAGCCATTTTTGAGGTGGCAGAGTCTCCACAAGGTAACTGTCCCCTGCAATTACTAGACAACAAACAACTGTTGGAAATGGACACACATCTGACACACATCACAAGCTACCACATTCTGAAAATGCTAAGCATTTTTCCCCCAAGTAGTGGTGACTAGCAACAGATTCACAACATCATGCAGTTTGTGCTTCCTACATCTTCTATCTGCCTCAAAGGCCCTGAAGGCTGCTGCCTAGCTCTGCTTATAAGCATCAGTGTGAATCTGCTTATTTTTCACTGAGTGGGGAGGAAGAGCGGATGTCAGAAAGAGAGAGGGGGGAAGGGATGTCAGAAAGAGAATACTCTAATAATGCTCAAATTCTTGCTACAAAAACCCACTTTAGATTTTCAACATGTCCTGTGACTGTTGCTCAGTTTTCCTGGGACAACTCATAAATTGATGTATTGTTGTCTGCTTCAGACATGCCTTTTGGTCATCAATGTTGCTATTTTAAGATGGGGTTGATCATAATAATATTTTTTTACTTATACCCTGCCCATCTGGCTGGGTTACCCCAGCCACTCTGGGTGACTCCCAACAGAATATTAAAAAACACAATAAAACATCAAACATTAAAAACTTCCCTAAACAGGCCTGCCTTCATATGTCTCCTCAAAGCCAGATAGTTCTTTACTTCCTTGAAATCTGATGGGAGGGCGTTCCACAGGGCGGGCATCACTACCGAGAAGGCCCTCTGCCTGGTTCCTTGTAACCTCACTTTTCGCAGTGAGGGAACCACCAGAAGGCCCTCAGACCTGGACCTCAGTGTCTGGGCTGAATGATGGGGGTGGAGGCGCTCCTTCAGGTATACTGGACCAAGGCCATTTAGGGCTTTAAAGGTCAGTACCAACACTTTGAATTGTGCTCGGAAACATGCTGGGAGCCAATGTACGTCTTTCAGAACCGAAGTTATATGGTCTCTACAATAGAATTGTGGGATGCGGGTGGCACTGTGATCTAAACCACAAAGCCTAGGGCTTGCCGATCGGAAGGTCGTGGTTCGAATCCCCGCGACGGGGTGAGCTCCCATTGTTCAGTCCCTGCTCCTGCCAACCTAGCAGTTCAAAAGCATGTCAAAATACAAGTAGATAAATAGGTACTGCTCCAGCAGGAAGGTAAACAGTGTTTCCGTGCGCTGCTCTGGTTCACCAGAAGCAGCTTAGTCATGCTGGCCACATGACCCGGAAGCTGTCTGCGGACAAATGCCGGTTCCCTCGGCCAGTAAAGCCAGATGAGCGCCACAACCCCAGAGTCGTCCGCGACTGGACTTAACAGTCAGGGGTCCCTTTACCTTTACCTTTACAATAGAATTGTAGAGTTGGAAGGAACCATGAGGGTCATTCAGTCCAACCCTCTGCAATGCTGGAATCCCTTGCCCGATGTGGGGCTTGAACCCACAACCCACAAGAATCTCATGCTCAAACCCACAAGAATCTCATGCTCTACCAACTGAGCTATCCTACAAATATCCTGTGCTATACATGCATTCTCCCATCCTTCTCCTTCAGCTAGAGAATGGAGTGGGGGGGATATAAATATGCACGCCTTTGAAGAAATGATGTGTGTTTCATGCCTCTATGTCATGCCACAAGAGAAACAATCAACAGGGCTGACCTAATTCTTGCTTGAGGCCAAGAACAATTTGGTATGTTCCCCAATTCAAGTTGTTGTTGTTTAGTCATTTAGTCATGTCTGACTCTTTGTGACCCCATGGACCAGAGCATGCCAGGCACTCCTGTCTTTCACTGCCTCCCACAATTTGGTCAAACTCATGCTGGTAGCTTCGAGAACACTGTCCAACCATCTCGTCCTCTGTCGTCCCCTTCTCCTTGTGCCCTCAATCTTTCCCAACATCAGGGTCTTTTCCAGAGAGTCTTCTCTTCTTATGAGGTAGCCAAAGTATTGGAGCCTCAGCTTCACGATCTGTCCTTCCAGTGAGCACTCAGGGCTGATTTCCTTAAGAATGGATCGGTTTGGTCTTCTTGCAGTCCATGGGACTCTCAAGAGTCTCCTCCAGCACCATAATTCAAAAGCATCAATTCTTTGGCGATCAGCCTTCTTTATGGTCCAGCTCTCACTTCCATACATCACTACTGGGAAAACCATAGATTTAACTATAGGGACCTTTGTTGGCAAGGTGATGTCTCTGCTTTTAAAGATGCTGTCTAGGTTTGTCATTGCTTTCCTCCCATGAAGCAGGCGTCTTTTTATTTCGTGACTGCTGTCACCATCTACAGTGATCATGGAGCCCAATTCGAGTACAAAAGCCAAAAGGAAAAGGGAAAAAAAGACTTAAGGCAAATCTCACTTCAACTTTGACAATGGAACACAGTGTCCTCCCCAGCATTTGAAGGCAGCAGACTAGCTTAGGGAATATAGGGGAGGCCATGTGACACACGGAACATGGGTGGCGCTGTGGGTAAAACCTCAGCACCTAGGACTTGCCGATCACATGGTCAGCGGTTCAAATCCCCGTGGCGGGGTGCGCTCCCGTCGTTCGTCCCAGCGCCTGCCAACCTAGCAGTTCAAAAGCACCCCCCGGCGCAAGTAGATAAATAGGGACCGCTTACCAGCGGGAAGGTAAACGGCGTTCTGTGTGCTGCGCTGGCTCGCCAGATGCAGCTTGTCACGCTGGCCACATGACCCGGAAGTGTCTCCGGACAGCGCTGGCTCCCAGCCTATAGAGTGAGATGAGCACACAACCCTAGAGTCTGGCAAGACTGGCCCGTACGGGCAGGGGTACCTTTACCTTTACCTTTATGTGACACATATAGCTCTGTCTTCTTCCAGGCTTTCAAAATCTGCTGCCCAGGGCAGCTGCCTCACTCTGCCTAATGGTAGGGCCAGACCAAAAGATTAATCTCTAACTGAAGAAAGGACTTGAAGGAGTTGAATGTTTTCTCTGAAGGTCTTGCAGCACAAACACCTCAGCAGTGACAGCTTAAAAAAACAGCAACAATCAGAACTGGTTCATCAGGGAAATGAAAATATAACTACCAGTGCTTTTTTCTTCTTCTAGAAAAACAGGTGTCGGTATGCACCATGAAGTTGTTACTTTAAGTGCCACACTTTTTAACAACAACGAAAAAAGATTTGCCGGTACTGCGTACCCTTGAATACCCCCTGAAGAAGAAAAAGCACTGATAACTACCTTAAATAATAACCCCAAGTCACGATAAGTGAAATCTAGGGATGGTATGAAACTGCATGGGTAGTGGAAGAAACTAAATCAATTCCAGTATATGCTTGTCTAATTTACAGTTTTTCCTCACTGAGTGAAATGGATTATATCTACCAAGAGTTAAGTCTCAACCTTTGTGATGGAAGCAGCCTCCATATATTCTGCTTCAGAGACAAGCCAAAAATAAGATTTCTTAAATTTGATTCACAGCATAAATTTAACACGCACTGCCCTCAAGCCTACTGAAGGCATTTGGACTTTGGGGGGAGCAATGAGATCCGAGTGCCTGTAGCAACCTTGGTAGAGTGTTTCAATGGGGAAAAGGGAAAGCGGGGGCGCTTTGTACAGCTTATGCGGTGTTTTGGAACACTTCGGATGCCGCACAACATTAGAATGAATTCCTGAATGAACTTGCATCCTGCGAGGGAAGAGAGATGAATTCCTAGACCCTGCTAAGGAAAACAACAAGGGCTTTGGTAACATTCACCATATGGATGAGATATTAAATATGTATTATCATGATGGCAAACACATCTATAATGAAGGGCCAGAGCCAGGCTCTCGTTATACATTTTTAAAATGCTTTCTAGGTATAAACCTGTGATAAAAGGTTTTATATTGAAATATATATATATTATTATTGCAATCTGGCTTCAGAAAGTACACTGGCTTCTCTGCTTTTGAGGGCACTCGGCATATGACAAAGACGCGATTCCTCCTAGGGAAAACAATGTTCTTACAAGAGTAGATGAGGTAGATGTATTCTAAGTTATTTTCATTTTATTTGCGCTGTTTTTACAGTTATCCCCCTCCAAGGAACTCAATGTGCTGTGCATAGTTCTCTCTGGTTTTTTTCTTCTTCTTCAGACCATCCTTGTGAGTTAGGTTAGACGGAGAACTGTTAATGGCTGGCCCAAGGTCACCTAGGAAGCCCTGTGGTTGGGTAGTGATTTGAATCTGGGTTTCTGTCCTATCCCAACACTCTAACCACTACACAACACTACCACTGACTCTAATTGTGGCAACACATATGGGTTCAGTAAGGCATTGATCCTCACTCAAGATTAACAAGCAACCCTGTGGGCTCTGTTTCCCCTGTAGCTTTAAGCGTGTACGGGAGAAGTCTGAAACACACCTACAGCATACCTGCCAACATTTCTCCAATGAAAACAGGGACATCCTATTTTAATAATAATAATAATAATAATAATAATAATAATAATAATAATAATAATAATA
>JAXCMG010000075.1:630335-642421 GCA_034642415.1 Podarcis siculus | reverse complement strand
TAATAATAATAATAATAATAATAATAATAATAATAATAATAATAATATTTATACCCCACACATATGACTGGGTTGCCCCAGCCATGGTGGGCAGCTTCCAACATATATAAAAACATAATACCTTGGTTGTCAAACAGAATCCATTCCAGAAGTCCGTTCGACTTCCGAAAACATTTGACAATCAAGGCATGGCTTCCAGTTGGCTGCAGGAAGCTCAATCAGAACCCACATTGGACGTTTGGGTTCCAAAGAACGTTCACAAACCAGAACACTCACTTCCGGGTTTGCGACGTTTGGGAGCCAAAACGTTCGACTCTCAAGGCATTCGGGATCCAAAGTTTCACTGTAAAACGTGAAACCATGGGTAGGCAAACTAAGGCCCGACGGCCGGATCCAGCCCAATCACCTTCTAAATCCAGCCCGCAGATGGTCCCAGAATCAGCATGTTTTTACATGAGTAGAATGTGTGATTTTATTTAAAATGCATCTCTGGGTTATTTGTTGGGCATAGGAATTCGTTCATTTTTTTATTTTCAAAATATAGTCCAGCCCCCCACCAGGTCTGAGGGACAGTGGACCGGCCCCCTGCTGAAAAAGTTTGCTGGCCCCTGCATTAAACATTTGAAAACTTCCATATACAGGGCTGCCTTCAGATTTCTGCTAAACGTTGTATTATCTCCTTGGCTCATCGGTTGCATGATGCCATACCCTCCAACATTTCTCCGGTCTACTGAGAACGCCTGCTTCAGCTTTGCAGAGAGATTGTTGGCTCTCCATTGAAAATCAAGGGCACGCCGTGGAGTTTGGATAGCAGAGGACTGGTTAAACCTCCTCATGCTTCCCACTTGACCTGACTTATTTGTTCTTTGACCCATTCCTAGTTTCTGGAGGCTTTGCGCCTATTGCCCAATATTAATATGTCTCCAGACCTGAGCAGCTCCAGCTAATTAGCATGCCAGCGGTAAGAAAAGGAGGTGACCTTTCTGCGCCCTGACTCGCCAACGTTTGGTTCGACATGAGCCTCTGAAGTGCTGAGTAATTAATAAGCATGTAGAAAGAAGTAAAGGTCTCGTTTTATTGCAGGAGAAATTCATTTTAGCAATGAGTGGGCATAAATATAGAAGTACTTAATATGCTTTCTGTCGCACTGCTACTTAATTGAGCCATTTCCCAGAGTTCTCTCCACGTGTTCAGACAAGAATCTATTTGCCAGTGTTTTGTGTTGCTGGGCACTTCCGAACTCAAATGAAAGCCGCATTTAATCGTAGCTTCCCTGATTGTTGCTACATGGACTTATTTTGAATGGTCCGTTTTTCCTTCAGAAAAGAAGCAGATTATGGCAGTGGGTGTGGGTGGCGCTGTGGGTTAAACCACAGAGCCTAGGACTTGCCGATCAGAAGGTCGGCGGTTTGAATCCCCATGACAGGGTGAGCTCCCGTTGCTCGGTCCCTGCTCCTGCCAACCTAGCAGTTGGAAAGCACGTCAAAGTGCAAGTAGATAAATAGGTACCGCTCCGGCGGGAAGGTAAACAGAGTTTCTGTGCGCTGCTCTGGTTCACCAGAAGCGGCTTAGTCATGCTGGCCACATGACCCGGAAGCTGTACTCCGGCTCCCTCGGCCAATAAAGTGAGATGAGCGCCACAACCCCAGAGTCGGTCACGACTGGACCTAATGGTCAGGGGTCCCTTTACCTTTACCTATGGCATGGGAATATTGGCATGGCTGCCCATTTCTTCCTCATTTGAGGGTGCATCATATGGCATGCCCCTGGAATAAGGATGGGAGGGAATGCAATTCCGTTCACACTTACAGGTGAACCTGCCTAATTTGCAATTCCTTAAACAAGGGAACGGAAACAGTCACCTTTTGGAAATTCGTGCTTTTCTGAATTTTGCGACAATGCAGTTCTCCAACCCAACAATGCATGTACCAGGGTAAAGCATGCATAAAAATGCATATGCTTGCCAAACGTGATAAAAAGGGGAAAGTTGCTTAGCATAAAATATGTATATTTGGCAAAACTGAATGCAAAAATTTGTGTATTAGGAGAAACTTGTGTTTTTTAAAAAATTAAAAATTCAGAAACTGGAGATTCAGACAATGTGAAACAGATTTTTAAAAAGCAATTGACAGATCTACACATCCCTATCCCTAAATGCCCTCTCTCTGCCCTCCCTGCTGGTAGATCACTTGTGGTTCCATCTCCTTCTCTCTCTGCTGCTTCCCTTTTCTCTTTTTCTTTCCCCATCAATTTCTCCCATTTTTCTGGTCCGTGCCACTCTTGTGAAATGAGGCTGCAGATGGAAAGAAATTAGGTCGAGGCCTACAAGTTGCCCAGCCCTGTTTTCTTGTGTATATTTTCTTGTGTACATTTTGCCCTGTGGGACGCTCTCCCGTCAGATGTCAAGGAAATAAACAGCTATCTGACTTTTAGAAGACATCGGAAGGCAGTCCTGTTTAGGGAAGTTTTTAATGTTTGAAGTTTTATTCTGTTTTTAATGTTCTGTTGAAAGATGCCCAGAGTGGCTGGGGAAACCCAGCCAGATGGGCAGGGTAGAAATGATAAATTATTATTATTATTATTATTATTAGTTACTATTTCATTATGGGGGTTTATATTCTGCTCTTTGACAGAATTACAATACACAGAGACAGGTGTTTCTGAGATCCATACTGTCAGGGGCTCAGGAGCAGAGGGGCAGGAAAGGGAGGGATTAGAGACCGAGGGGGAGGAATCCGAGGGAGAAGTTAGCGATGATAGCCGCCCGAGGTCTCTAAGTCTCTCCAGCGAATCGGAGGATTCACAGAAAGGGGCTCCCGTGGTCAGAGCTAGGGGGTTGCCAAAGGGAACACCCCAGGAAGGAGGGGCCAGAGGGGACTCAGAGAGCAGCAGTTGGAAATCGGGACCAGCTTCCCCACCGGAGAGCAGTAGGGGGGAGGAGTCCCAGGCATCGGCACCAGGCAGCTTTCCGTCAGCGGAAGGACATGAGTCGGGGTTAGCCACGCCTGCGTCAGAGAGCGAGGAAACGGTCGAAAGGAGGGTCGGAGACAGCGCGCGCGCGCCAAGTTCAAATGTACAAGAGGGTGGCGCAATGAGCAGCCCGGAAAGGGAGCCAGGTCCCAAAGCCCGCCGAAAGGAGGGGGAAGAGTCCGAGGGGTCCGCATCCGAAGCGTCCAGGAAGGAAGGGACCCCGGGGGGTGGTAGGACCCAGAGGCGAAAGGAGAGACGGAAGAGGTGGGGTAAGGCTAGAGTCTTAAGCTGGTGTACAGGGGGCGGAGATTCAGACGGAGCTTCGCCGATCTAGGGTCTAGACGTAGAGACGCACGCTAGGGTTTGAAAATGGAAACTATATTTCAATAAAGACTTTTGTACAGTTCTACTGGCTAGCGTTGGTCCTCTGTGAGCTGGGACCTGGAGGCAGTCTCTGACACATACTAAGCATCTGCCATCCTCTGCTTTATAATGTGATCAACTCCAGGGAGCTTAACCTCCCACAAAGTTGCCTTGGGAGGTTTTGTAGGCTTATAAACCTCAGCTGAGAAAAGCAGCCACTCCCTTTACTAACCCAATAAATATTTTTTTTAATGATTCTCCCTCTTTTCTATATAGTAGCTGCTCTTAAAATACATATTAGATGGACTGCCTGGAAGTGAACAAGGTGAGAAATGAAACATAATGTGGTGACAGAGACATTTTTAGGAAACAAAATCAATTAAACTGCACGTTTCAACTTTACCAGATCTCAAGCCATTTTGGAATCAAACCCTTTGGAGGCTTGTACGCAACTGCTGCAGGTACACACATTTAAAGCACCTCAAAGTGTCTTAGTTAACTGTAGTTCCCCCCTTACAAATCTAAAGTTCCCTGCTCAGTTAACAAACTACAGTTCTCAAGATTCTTGGGGAGGGGTTTTTTTAAAGCGTGTGGTACATTTCCGAGCACAATTCCAGACCCTCCAAGTGTCCCTATTTTCCAGGAACATCCCTGATATAGAGAAGCCATCTCGGTTTCTGATTTGATCCTGGAATGTCCCGCTTTTCCTTAGGAGGTCCCTATTTACATTGGAGAAATATTGAAGGGTATGGAAGGCAATCCTGTATAGGGAAGGTTTTTTTAATGTTTTCTTGTTGTTGTTGTTGTTTTTATATATGTTGAAAGCTGCTCAGAGTGCTTGAGCAACCCAGTAAGATGTAGGGGATATAAATAGTAAAATTATCATTATGGAATGGGGCATCCCTATTTTCATCAGAGAAATGTTGGAGGGTATGCAGTTCAAATTGTTGGTGCTGACCTTTAAAACCCTAAACAGCCTCAGTCCAGCATACCTGAAGGACTGTCTCCACCCCCATCACTCAGCCCGGACACTGAAGTGAAGTTACAGGGAACCAGGCAGAGGGCCTTCTCAGTAGTGGCACCCTCCCTGTAGAACGCCCTCCCTTCAGGTGTCAAGGAGATAAATAATTACACAACTGTTAGAAGACATCGGAATGCAGCCCAGTATTGGGAGGCTTTTAACACTTGATATTTTCATTATGTTTTTAGATATGCTGTAAGCTGCCCAGAGTGACTGGGGAAACCCAGCCAGATGAGCAGGGTATAAATATGATGATGATGATGATGATGATGATGATGAAATGTTGGAAGGTATGCAGATGGAGCATTGGTCAGCCTCCGGGTGACTCTAAACACAGAGGAAAATGCTATAAATAAGTCAGAAATTAGATTGTCATAAGAAAAGGAAAAAAATCTGTATGGAAAATCATGTTTTAAAATTTCCCGCTCTCCGGCACCATCTGGTGCTGCATGTTTATGGCACATTCAAATTTGTTTCTTTATTAAGGTGGTTGAGTCTTCAGTATAAGGCAGATAACCTAAGCTGCCATGTAAGATTCTCTGCAAGGTTCAAAGGCTCGCTCATGGGGAGATTCAAAATTACATTTTAAGGCAACCTGTTGTGGTTGCTATGGTTATTATGAGGCACAAATAGGCCATGTTAAGGACACATGAGTCAAGGAGCTACTGTTTTAGTTTTCTGCTAGGCCCCTTTAATTGCTTAAACCAGCCACTCAATTGATACAACCAGTGAATTGTCCAGAGATATTACATACTCCTGGGGAAGAAGCCCACATGTTCTGAAACCTAAGCAAGGGGGTTGCCAGCGCCGCTCTCCCGAAAGGGCATCGCTGGCTGATGCCAGGATCATTTGTGACAAGGATAAAGTCAAGCGTTTATATATAAAAATGTTCAGTGAGCAAGCTAATGCTTTCGAGGGAAATGCCATCCTTTTCGAGTTTGTCGTATAGCTCTTCTCGTGGAATATTGTTATTTTGCTAGGTCTCAGCAAAGGCATCGCTCACCGGAGGAAACCTTTGGCAGCGTTAAACAAAACGCTTCTCTAAGGAAGGTCTTGATTTCGTGGAACGAGTAACTCCAATGCACATCCCCCTGGTCCTAGGCAAATGATAAGCCAATATGTATTTTCATTCCCTGTATCTGGGTATTGCCCCCTTTTTAGCGCAACCGTAATACTCCAGCACCCCCCTATTTACTTGGATCATATCAAGAGCTGAGGGATGCTTGTACATCTCCTCCCCCCCTTTTCTTCCCCATGCCTTTGTGCCATTTTTTAAAAAATCTCTCATCTTCATCTTCTTTTTCCTATTTCCTCTGCACAGGAAAGAAAATATCGCTGTCACTTTCGGTGGGCCCTGCCTTTCATCTCACCGTCGCGCTGTTGTTTCGGTGGCTTTCCAGGCCTCTAAGTGGTATCCAATTTATTTGTATTCTGATGCCACTTAGCTGAAGCATACCTCTCTGTCAGCCGAGTGGGAGCTCGAGGTGTTTTGCTCTCTCGGAAGCTACGGGACGAACAAATTGACAATATCAATTCTAGCCAATCATCTTGCAGGCAATTTCCACCTGTCTGCCGAAGAGCGTTATTCCTCCAATTCATCCAGCAGAACCACTTACTGTCATCGGAGCAGGGCTTCTGGTTCCTTCCTCTAGCTCTGTCAAGACCCATGAGCTCAATTTCCAACCTCTTGCATCATATGTAGGCCATACACTAAATGAGAAAGGAAGCTTCATTGTCTGGGTGGCAGAAAGAAGTGGGCACAATAATTCCATGCGGCTATTTTTCTCCATCAGTTTTCCTTTTCATGTCTGGGAGGAAATTTCTAACAACTTGACTTCGCTCACATTAACTTAGCATCAACAAAGGGTTTATTGACTGACTGGAAATGGGGCGGCTTTCAATATGCAGCAAAAGCAGCAGAAAAAGTTACGTCCAAATGCAATTAGAACAGCAGAGTGCTGGAGAAAATCAGAAGGATAAAGCTCTATGTGTGTACCAACCGTATTTCAGACACCAAATCAGCATTTTCGAACTTCTCACTTAAGTCCAGAGCACTTTGAAGGTTGCCTGATTTGGCTCAATCCCTAAAGCCGAATTTGCGTCAGAAATTGTGCTCCATGCCTCTTCCATTCGTTATCGTGAGGAAATTTTACAAAGTTTTGTCACAGCTGAGTGAAATTTGCAGTTATAGTAGCCCTGCCAGAGTGGAAAGGACCTGCTTTTTAGAGGCAAATAAGTCACCTTTTGTGCAAGTCACCTTTTCGAAAACGTTGGGAGATCAGCAGTTTCACATTGGAGTTCTTCAAAACATCTTGGGTGGGTGCCATCAGCACCTAGTCTTTTTTACTTTGTCAGTAAGATGTAGAAATTTGTCTCTTGTCACCACTATTTGCCATTCCTGACGACCTTAGAACCCGGGAGGTAAACTAATCCCAATCCCAACATGTGAGGTAAACTAATCCCAATCAGCTGACCATCATAAGAAGCAGTTTGATGACTATATTTCTCAAGGCACAATAGCAATGAAAGCACTGATCAGGCAGGGATGGGAAACATATAGGATGTTCCGTAAGAATTGCATTTCTCCAGATATGAAAGGTTATAGTCCATGGGTAGGCAAACTAAGGCCCGGGGGCCGAATCCGGCTCAATCACCTTCTAAATCCGGCCCCCAGACAGTCTGGGAATCAGCGTGTTTTTACATGAGTAGAATGTGTCCTTTTATTTAAAATGCATCTCTGGGTTATTTGTGGGGCATAGGAATTTGTTCGTTTTTTTATTTTTATTTTCAAAATATAGTCCAGCCCCCACAAGGTCTGGGGGACAGTGGACCGGCCCCCTGCTGAAAAAGTTTGCTGACCCCTGTTATAGTCTGTGTGTGCTGGGGAAATGCAATAGTCTCATGCCGCAAACCCTCCACAAATTTTGAGTGGAGTCCCTAAGATGGTTCGATGACACCTTGTACACCTCCTTTTGGCAACTGCTGCAGCCAAGCTGTTTGCCATGCGATTGCTGTGTTGTGTGGGGAAACTATTAAGAATCAGAGGCGTAGTGTGGAGGGTGTCAGCGGGGCCGTGGCGCACAATTTTGAGGGGGCACGACCCAGGCACCTCCACACAGGTCACCCCAGCATGGTGTGGCCTGGTGTTTTGCTCCATGAGCCTTGGACAGGATTTGCCCGCCAAGGCCCACGTTGGCCAGCCAAGCTCCTCCCTGCATGGGAAAGCAGGTGGTACAGTGTAGGCCCACATGGTTCCGGTGAGAGGGTCACTCCGGCAGCGTCAAGGGCTGGGCTGCGCTGGCACGGTGGGCTCCGTTCACCCTCCGTGCCCTGCCCCCTGCAGCGCATGCAGCCTCCTGGTGCACAAGTAAATATCTGAGAGGTGGTTTAGTGAGTGAGAGCAGGTAGCAGAAGTTATAGGTCTGGACAGGCAGCTCATGATTGTAATTGACTGATACCGTTTATGAAACCGTACGCTTGTTAAACTGCAATAAATAAACAGAAGTTTATGTTCCAATTTAACCCTGGCTGGACTCAGTATTGTACCAGGTAGGGCCTGGGTGGTGGCAGGGAGAAATAAAGTGGTGGCACAGGGATCAATAGACAGTGAAACATCCGGGGACCCTGTGTAATCGCCACAGGCTCCAGCAACCCATGCTATGCCACTGTCCTGAAACATGGATATACAGTGATGTGTACCACTCTTCAAAGCAAAGATAAAGATTTTCATCCAAGTCCTTTATGCAATATGGACAAATTAAGCCTCTGTAGGCCACATGGGGATCAAATGCAGATTGCTTGTAACCTCCATTTTCCTACAGTATATATATGATGTGAACAGATATTTTGCGATCTGAACTTGCTATAATAGTGTCTGAAGATCTGGATTCAGTCTAAATAGTTCATTCTTCAGGCTCACCATAGCTAGAGACTTTTTCCTTTGTAACCACATTTCATCACTGCTATAATGTCTCTATGTTGTAACACTTCGGGCAATTTTAATTGGGAGATTTTTCTCTCGCTCTTAATTTACACCCAAGAGTCTTATTAAAACTGTCCTACTGATGCTACTTGCAAACAAAATCCTCACAATTACTGTTCACAGAATCACCTGTGCTTAACCTTCCGTCTCCAACACCTGAACCCACTCAGAGTTCTGACAAATGAGATGGTCTATATATTCCATAGTCATTTGGTTACAATGCTGGAGACATTGTGCCCCATTGTGCATTTTAAGCAGCCTGTTATCAAGGTTACACAAGTGTCTACTCCATGTGAAAGATGCACATTTGTAACTGATACAAGGAGATTGTCATCAAAACACATGAGAACAGGGATTTTAATTTACCTAAAATGTGACAGACATTTCAGGGACCGGTTCTTAACCATTTGGAATTGTAATAAAAATAGGTATCAAGATTTAGAGAGTCTGGGTCAGGAGTGGGGAACGGGATCCTGCCAGCAGGCCAAATTCCTATCTCCTCCACCTTCTGCAAGCCAACTCTGACAGGTAGGTGAGGCCACAGACCTGTCAGTCACCTGGCATCATGTCAGGTGATGCATTTTTCTGTGCCTGCATGATTTGAAATCGAACCACTTTGGCCAAAGGCACAGCACTGGGCAAGCACTGGCAATTAGGTGGTTGGCAGCACTTGCAAAGCCCTGTGCCCCCTTAGCTGCAGGGAGGCAGGGTCCCCGATGGGGAATTCCCTAGTGAAGCTAATTCCAAGTGAGCCACAGTTGCAAAGGAACAATCAGGAGCTCACTTGAATCTCCCAGTTGTTCTTTTGGAGCAACTTACCTGCCCCAGGGACGCAGGTGGCACTGTGGGTTAAACCACAGAGCCTAGGACTTGCTGATCAGAAGGTCAGCGGTTTGAATCCCCGTGACGGGGTGAGCTCCTGTTGCTCAGTCCTAGCTCCTGCCAACCTAGCAGTTTGAAAGCACGTCAAAGTACAAGTAGATAAATAGGTACCACTCCAGTGGGAAGGTAAACGGTGTTTCCATGCGCTGCTCTGGTTCGCCAGAAGCGGCTTAGTCATGCTGGCCACATGACCCGGAAGCTGTACGCTGGCTCCCTCATCTCCCAAAGCGAGATGAGGACCACAACCCCAGAGTCGGTCACGACTGGACCTAATGGTCAGGGGTCCCTTTACCTTTGCCTTACCTGCCCCACATTTGTCAGGGGCTGGCTGGATGAGGAAGAGTGGTGGGAGCTGCCCACCCAAGAGCCCCCCACCCCGAAGAAGATGACTTAGATTCTGGATGGTGGTGGTGGTGGGACACTGTCTGGGGAAGGGATGAGCTGGAGGTGCTAGAAGCAGGGAGATTGAGCAATCAAGGGGGGGTCAGGTGGAGGGCCTTCCAGGACAGGGTTAGAGGCTGAGAGTCACAGTGGGAGTGCAGACTCAGAAAAAGAGGAGTCAGGAGTTCAGTCTACACTAGAGTAGGACCCTGGCAGAGACACATTCCCGACTCGCATGTTCCCTCCCTCCTGGTAGATCATTCAGGAGCTTCATAAGCTTTCTTCAGCCCGAACATCACAGCGACCAATGCCAACCGACACCGGCACACTTAGGGATCCACAGAGTTTGTGCATCTTGCGTGACAGACCTCAGCAACTCAGCATTTTGGCTAATCTACTTTATTTACATATAAACACACAGGGAGCACTGCAACCTGGCTCCCTCTCTCTCTAGCATCTGACAGCAAAGAGAAAAAGAACAAAGGACAATAGTCCCACTTCACGGAACACAGTAACGCAAACATCCTGTCTCCGTCACTTCCCACATTGTGGAGTCAAAACATATACCGTCATGTGAAAGACAAAAATCCCATGACTGCAATCATGGAGCGGGAATTCTAACAAGAGGCTGCCCTTGCAACCCAGCAGCAGGATGGTCCCAGTCCTGCTGGTTCCCCTCCCCCTCTGACACCCTGCTCAAGGAGAGTCTTGCACATTGCTGAGCAAAAGCTACCATACTTTTACGTGTATAAGACTAGGGTTTTTTCCCTTTTAAAACTATGCTAAAAAGTGGGGGTCGTCTTATATATGGATAATGCATTGGGTGGGCGTTTGATTGGTCGCTGCCTGTCAGTGGCTATTGGGCATGTTATTGGCTGCTGTGTCAAGGGCTGGTGTTGATTAGCTGACGCTGAGACAATTGGGCGGGCAATTGGCAGCTTCTGCCATCGAGGGGCAATTCCCATTCCCCCCCCAAAAAAAAGCTAAAAACCCCTGTGCACCCCCCCCCCCAAAAAAGCTTAACAACTCTGGCCAATCCTCCACCCAAAAAAACCAACAATTCTGAGCCATCTCTCCCCCCCCCCCATTTTCTTAAATCTGAGTCCCCCAAAATAGGGGGAGTCTTATACACAGGAAAGTACGGTAATTGCATTCCATGCCTCCTTGCTCTGTGGTTGCCCTGGGCTCACTTGACAGCTCCTTGACAACATCTGACATTGGGCAGATGAGTGTGGTTTGTGGAAAATGGCCTCCCAGGCCAAATAAGGACCTGTGTCAAAACTAATGAGACCCTGGAATGTGGGTCTTCATTGACCTCGCTGGCTAGAGATGATGAGCATCTGGAGCAGTCCCCATTCCCTGTTGAGATGAACATGACTTTTGATGAATGCAAGCCTGAGTTGCCTGATACAACTCTGGAGCAGTTCATCCATCTTTTTATATGCAAATACTTTCATATGCAAATATGAAACTGGTGGGGAGACCTAACCAGGTTGAAATGCATATGGCAATTAGAACTACTGTTACTCACCATTTTCACTGGCAAGTTGGACCATTATTCTCTCTCTCCATACCTCAGAGTTATCAGCTAGACTTTTTGCTGTCTATACGCTCAGATTATTGCATTTACTTGTTCGTTAACCTGGTTTCCATTTTAAATCTTTCAACACTGCTGGTCTTAAATAAACATTCATATGTTTTTAGGTAGTAGTAAAGTACTTTGTGTAGTTTTAATCAACTTTTATATCATTTTTAAAGATGCACGTTTGGCTATATATATATATATATATAATTAATTAAGAATATTACAATGAGTTAAAGTAAAAAGGCAGGGAATACATAAAACATTTTAAAAGGCAGTGGAAAACAACAAATCAATATGACCTAAAAATATAATTAAGACAGGACTATGTAACATGGATGACTATGTAAATGGATGAACTTATTGTTTCCCTCAGATATATATTGATTCATGGGTCAGTATGGTTTCAATAAATATGTTCCAAATATCATTACATATTTTGTCCATACAGATTTTGGGGCGTCCACAAATCCTCACGCTTGCCAAAAAGTAGTGACATTCCCATTCACTTACAGTACAGATCTTAAGATACATAGGAGGGAAACTATAACAGTTATGTTGGAATGAGAATATTAATTTGGCTTTGGTTTTGTTATTGTTTTAAACTGGAACCAGCTGTCTTACATTTTATGGCCGGATGTAACCACATTGATCTGATATGCTGATATTTGCTTCCTTAGAAGTAAAGGTCAGCATTATTTACCAACTTATATGGCCACTGATCAATGATCGAACAAAGGATGACCTTGAATTTAATGTAATTTGTTGGGGGAAAAGAATGCTCTACTATAAACATCTTTTCCCACCTCAAGCAAGTTGTCTCATTAAAAAAGGAGTTGCTTTTAAAAAGAAAGAAAGAAAGAAAGAAAGAAAGAAAGAAAGAAAGAAAGAAAGAAAGAAAGAAA